>CM042750.1:2144528-2163424 GCA_022496165.2 Catalaphyllia jardinei
TTAAAAATGCTGGCTAAGGGTACACCGCACATGTGGAGATTACAGCATATCCAGGTACTCATGTTTGATTTGCATTTTAATGACTGTTTCTTTGAGTTGAGTAGTTAAGTTTTAGGTCCAGCACAATTTCTACCTAGTACTTGGCCAATTTTGGTCATAATGATAATATTTATTGAGCTCATATAGATGTCAACATTTGATGTTTTACACTCTTAATACGGTGTAGGTAAATATTGTATTTGTTACAAGTCAGTCAGTACGGTTGTGAGCTGGACAGCTAGGTGAAGTGATAGGTTTTCTAGTTAGCTCCCTGTACAATTTTTAGTTATGGACAGAAAGCAGGTCATTACACAGTAAAAATTACAATGGCAAATAAAGGAGTACAAAATTACAGCAATGTGCACCTCCAGAAGGGACTGGAATTTCCTGGAGGGTGGGGGATCCTGTAAGACTCAAAAATTTTAAAAAGGGGTGAAGCTTTACTGAAATTTCCAGAAGGATGGGAGGGTCTTAGAAAAAATCCCCTCCGTGAGGAGGTATGGATATGTTCTGGAACTACACAATAATGAATGTTTGGTCACTGTAAAGATCCTATATAATCATCAACCAGTTATTGCCTTGATCTGCAGCAAACAAGTTCATTGACATACAACATTGATTTCATAGTTTTTGTCATCTTTTTTGTGAGTCAGTCATGATACCAAAGCAGTGTTTTTTCATTGTCTTTTCTGTTGGCAGGCTCTCTGTGATTTCATACTCAGTAGCTGTTATGATAAGCTTACTTTTGCTGCCTTGCAAACTATGTTAACATTATCAAGATCTGTAACAACTGACTTGATACACTGTGACAAAGGTAAATTAAATTCAGTTACTTTAAATTGAATTTGTTACATATCTGTTAAAGCTATCTTTACTTTTGTTACAAATATTAACACATGTACTTATTAGTTATAGGTGAGTCCTGTTCATTTGTAACTCAGAATCAATGTATAACAGAAACATATTTTTGTGTCTTTTCACTTTTGACTTTTTAGTGCTTGAAGTTTGTCAGAAGGAAACTAACTCTTGTAATTCAGCTGTAGCTGCTTTAACATCAGAACTACTTGTCAGTGTTGCTGTGGCAGGGATAAAGTCTGGTTTGTTTTTAAAAAATATTTGAGCTGTAAATTTTGTGTTTTAAGCAATTGCTTTTAAAAATCATCTGAAATAAGTTGTTTGTGGTGTAATACTATTCACTGATTGTGGATTCAGAATTTTAAAATTTCCACGTTTTTCTCAAAACCATGTTTCATTGCATGTCATATATAATATTTGTTTGTTATGTTTCTACGTTGTCAGCAACAGATCAACAACTATGCATTAGAGAGCTTATAATATCTAGTGAATTTACGATATTTAGTAAGGATAGGCTGTAAGTCCCAGTGATGTGAATGTGTCAATTCTACCCTCAACTTACCAGGTAAAAAGGACATCACCCTTTGTGAACAAGCAGCTGTGGCGGTGGAGAGTTGTGCTATTGTCTGTTGTGTCAGTGGCCAACTTCAGCCCTTAAAGGTATTTACATCCTGATCATCAAATAATAATAAACATTAATTTGATAAACAAAATTAATAATAACATTTCTAAAGAAGCTCTACAATTTTAAGACGTTTTGTATCTGACTTTTGTTGTTGCTTAGGTGTGTTTGCTATCGATGAATAGTTTAGTGGATAGTTATCCTCAGGCAGCCCCATCCCTTGTGGAGAGTTTGTCTAGCATGCTTCCTACTTCCTCTGGTAAGTGACTAGAAACATTGCTTTGGGAGCAGTTCAGAAGTTTTAGGTCTCTCCTCCTGCCTAGTTTTAGTTGATGAGGGTTGTAAGTACCAGTATGTGAGACACTTTGCATGGTGTTATAGTTAAAGGCCACATGAAGCAAGATTTACAATTGAGAACCTTTGGCCTCAGTGAAAAAATAGGCTGGTGCTAGTACCCTGTCCTGTAAGAGACAATCTGAGTCAGAGACATTTTTATGCCACAGGAACTGGAATTTAACACAATCTGCCGGCAGATATCTTTCTATCTTTTCTGACAGATCATTACCAGAAATGGAAAACTATCATTCTTGTTATGGCAATTTTATACTTCCAGGTGCTGTGGCACTTGCATTATGTCACACATTGGTCACCATAGCAACACAGATCCCATCTATACTAACACCTTTAAGAGATGAAATTGTTTCACACTTTGCCAAAGTTGTGGTCAGTGCAGATGATGACAGCCAGGAATCTAAAGATTTAGTGGTATGTGTTGTAAAAAGTATAAATGTCTTTAGTAGTTTATTCTGCAATGTACATGATTTGAGTTTTACTTCCTCATACCACAGGTTGGCATGGCAACTTTAATTTTCCAGTCTTATCGGGGAGTTTCTCCAGATGAGGATCAGAGTTTAGTGGCAAAACTAGATGATTTGCTGTTGGAACACTTGGGAAAATTAACAACACCTTCAAGATATTGGACCATGTTCAGAGTTGGAAAACAAGCCACAAGACAGGTATTGAGCCTTAATTACTGCTTTAGTAACAAAATTTTCAGGATCATTTACATTGCTGTCATCAAGAATCTGGATAACTAGAACATCCTGTCAAAATTTGCAGATTGTTTTGCCCCAGCCACAATTAATCCATGTACTTTACTGATTTTGAAACTTCTCTCCAATGGCCACTTCTGTAAAATGTCCAGATAATTTTCTGAGTGGCTGTGGTAAGAGATTTGACTGCACTCCTAGTTGGTTCATGCCTGGCTACTAAAACCAGCCTTAAATGATCAACAGAATTAAGTGAACATTCTAGCCCCAGGATTATTGTCTGCCTCACCTTTCAGCCTATTTGTAGTTTAAAATTAATTTTACACTTTTGATCCGTCCATTCCCAGGGTTTCCATAGCCTTGCAGCTAAAATATTTGGAAACTTGTCATCCAAGGTATGAAATGTGTGCATAAACTGTGTTACCGTAATGTGTCCACTTTACTGGAGGATTTTCTGTGCTGTAGGGACTTTCAAATAGGAACAGTACTTTTAACATTAGTTCATTGACACTCCCCTAATGGGGCTTTTCTGTGACAATAGAAAAGAACTAAACTAATAACAAGTTGAAAAAAGTAGTTAACAATACAACACACAAAAATACTAAAATTTAGTGACATACCATCATCATGTGCTATTTAAAAAGTCAGTAACCAATTTGTTTTTCGTGTAAAATTTAAAAAGTAGCTGCAATCAATTTTGCAGTTTCAAGGGTATTGTCTAGATTGCTCCAGATGTGCACTATGCGGTAGTAAAATGTTCTCTGTCTGACACTCGACTTAAACAGGGGGGTGTTTAATAGTTGACAACTTTGGGTCATACGCCCAGTGGCTGCAATTCTTGTCGTGAATTGATCACTGGGGTAACAGGGTACTTGACCAGACGTACATTTAAATGCCATGACAGCATCATGTAAGAACAGATTTTGTTTCACTGAAAGCCAACCATATTTACAGCTTCTTACGATCAATAATTTAAAAATGTTTCAGGTAGCATCTGAACATTTTTACTTCTGGTTGATTGCCTTGAAGTTCTTCTGTGAAGCAGAGAGTTTGCTCAACATTTCTTGTGATAGTCAGCTAGCACTGGATAAACAGATGTCTGATGCTTGTGCTAAGTACCACAAGGGCATCACTACACTCAAGGTGAAGAAAAGACATATAAGCTAGGTGGTCTGTTATGCTGTCACATCTCTGTTTTTTGGGGCATTCAGCGACTAGAAGTATTTCTAATCCCCCCCCCCACCCCCGGGATGGGATGCTAGTCCATGGCAGAGTTACTCCCAGCTTTAAATTCACTGGTACCCATTTGTTTACGTGGGTGGCAAAAGGCACTGAGAGAGTAAAGTGTCTTGCCCAAGAACATAACACAGTGTGTCCGGACAGGCCTTGAACCCAGACTGATCTCTCTGGGATCGAGTGCACCAAAATTGAGATCACTGTGCCTCTGCATACTATACTACCAAGATAGAAAATTTCCTGACAATCTGGTGACAATTATGAAGCGAATCCTTCAGGAAGGAATATTTTTGTTATGTACCAACAACTCTCAGAACCTAATAATTAAGACTATGTTTTACTGGGCTCAGCTGTTTGCAGATAAAGAGGTTTATTGCATTTTTGTAAGTTCTTTTTTTTCTTCTTCAGGAAAACAGATTTTGAGCTGGGTTAGACGTTTGAAGTAGTTTGTTTGCTTTGTTCCCAACCATATAGAATTGAAACACCTGGCCCAAACAAAGTCAGCAGAAATATGATTTTCCAAGACAACTCATAAAATGCCATAGATGATGGTTTATTATTCTAAAATTGCAAGCAGAGTTCCCTTGGTCTCAGTGATACATGCGTTGAGATAAATTTGTAGCAATCAGATAAGGCTGGATAAATGTAGGCTTGATTACCGCCGCTCTCTTGCATCTTGTCTTTGCCGAACAACGGGTGGAATCAAGGGTAAAGGGAAAATTTAATTTCTTTTCAGGCTTCTGTGTCCTCCAACCGTCAGCTATCATTCCAATGTTCCTATGCAAGCTTGAGAGCTGAAATGTTTCAGGCTCACAGTCTTCTTCTCGCATCATGTGCCACCATGAAATCCTGTCCTCCACCTGCTATAGCAACAGCTGTTGCCATGGCAACTGGTCAAGACGTTCAGCGACTGAGTCACTTTGCCTCTCAAGTACGTCTGCTAGTAGAGTGAAGTGGGCATTAGGAAGTTTACCATAACTTGTTTCAGTTCAGAAAATAGAAAGCCCTTATAATTTTTCAGTAACATAAATAAAACCTTTGGAGTGGAGTGATGCTTGTCAAAATTCAAAATTTAAATAATTTTCAATAATTTTTTCTTGAGTTCTTTAAAGGATACATTAATCAGATAATGTATTTTGTCTCTAGCTCTTTAAGTAGGGGATTTGTGAAATTTTCAGTGCTACAGACAATCAGAAAAAATAATTGCCCTAATAGTCGACAAATTAACATCTTCCTTACAGTTTATTTATTGCTTGTGTGACATTGCTTTGAGTATAATATCTCTTTTGATCAGATGACAGAATGCAGCAAAATTTTCCGCCGTCTTGGTGAAAGTTATGGACAGCTGTATCGCTCATCATTTAATGCTGACCCAGTTAGTCTTCAGAACATTGAAATGTATCCTTACACACTTGTCTTGTGTTGCTTAACTTTTTGCAAAGTTGTACAAAATCTGTAGATGGGTTTCAGAGCCACCTTAAATATTCTAAAATTTAAAGTGGCTCTGAACCCCATGTAAAGAGTTTTACAACTTTGCCAACAGTTGTGCCTTATCTGAATTTTGATAATTATTATCAAAATTAGATAATAAAAAATGTGTTTCACTGTGAATTAGAAACCCCTAAAGCTAAAATAAAAGGTGTTTTTAGCAGAACATACCATTGCTATGGTAAGGTATTAAGTCGCAAAATACCATTTGTGTTCACCAATCATTGGGCAATTTTTTTTGAAACCATGAATGTTGCAACAATTTGTTAAGAGTAGTTACAATGAGACACCTTTGGAGGTGGTGCTGAGTTACAGATTCAAGACACTAGTTTCGTTTCTTCCAATTGGTTTTGAATTTTTGAACAACTAGCATATAATTTCCTTAATAACACATGATTTAGTCTTCAGCAGAGCTGTTTGCTGATATCGCACAGTATTGATGTGTTAATGAAGACTTCCCAGCCCAGGTATGGTAACTAACTGAGATCATGCACTTAATGTGATTTGTTCATTCACATACTTGGATCACCATGCTTAAAAGATAAGTTTGCTAAAACATGCTTTGGTATTTTCCTTCAGTTCTCAGGGTGAACAAGGAAACACAGTTAACAAGTCCTTAACATTGAGAGAAAGCCCGCTTTCTTTGGCATGTACAGAAATTTTGGGAACAGTGGAGGTTGGTTTTCTAATGAAGGTGTTATCCATTTCTGTGTCTGTGTAGACTGTATTATTTTTGTTTGATTTTGCCTTTTGCTTTCTGATTTCAGGGTCTAGCAAGTCAGCTTGAGTCCCTCCCAGTCTGCCACTTGGTAAGTTTCATATTAGATTAGCTTGTTCCAGTCTCTCGGTCAGTGGGGACGACTGAAAAAGTTAACAAGTGACAAGCAGGGTCTGTCCCCAATGACCAGGAGCCTGGAAGAGTCTACTTTATGTAGAACAGCAATGACTTATACTGGCCAAATGTTAAATCAGATCATATCAAAACTTAATATTTCTTCAATATGAAATTCCTTTTTGAAGGCAGAATGATTCCATTCCCAAAAATGTTTCATTAGTGATGTGTTTCTATCCCATCCAGTGTGTACGTTTTGTGGGTAAAATAAAGTACAAAACTTAAGTTAAAAAGCTGTTAAAATTGGGTCTTAACTTTTTCGATCTAATAGATCATCATCAGAGTGAAAAATATGCATACACTCAGTGTTCAAATACTGCCAGTTATGTAATACCTGTTCCCATAGGGAACAAGGTGAGGTCCAATGATTGCACTTGTTTGTTTAATTCTGGGCAGAAGCGTGCGATGTAAAACGCTTCTATTATTCTCCTTTTTAACCATGAATGGACAGTGGTTAATACTTCCCATGTGAACTTGTGTTTAGGGTGTTTTCTGATGTGCTTGGCTGGCTCCGATTGCTTATTAACATCTGAATGTTTTTTAACACGAATCTCAAGGTTGCGCGCTGTTTTGCCAATGTATGTTTGTCCACAAATACACTCGCCTTTGTAAATGACGTATGACGGGTGCGTGTTTTTGTCTTGAAAATTGATGCAATCTTACGCGTTTGCCACATGATAAAGAAGTTAAACCCCCCTTTCGTGTACAAGTGCAATCATTGGACCTCACCTTGTTCCCTATGGGAACAGGTATTACGTAACTGGCAGTATTTGAACATTGAGCATATGCATATTTTTCACTCGGATGATGATCTATTAGATTGAAAACGTTAAGACGCAATTTTTAACAGTTTTTTTAACCTAAGTTTTATACCCATCTAGTGTGTTTCAGTTGTTTGTTAGTTGGGGAGCAGCAAGAGGGTGCTGACTATCCCTCACTAATTTACTCTCTCCCTGTTCTTCCTGCTGCTTGTGATGTACTTGTATGATCTAAAAGAAGCAGACTTGTCCATTGCGATTATTCGTCACTACCTTTTTACCCTTCAGCCCAAGGGAACTTAAATTCTCCTCGCTGATCATAATATGTTTTAATATTTGTTCTGAGAGTTTAGTGGTCCATCAAGACAATATCCTCTGGTTGATGATTTTCTAAATATTATTGTCACATGCATTGATGTGAAAGGAGAAATCAGGTATTCATCTCTTTGATGATGTTGTATTGTTTCTTTCAGCAAACTGAGTGTCTTATCCGGGCCTCAATGACTCTTCTCAAAGTGCCATTCATTTTCCCGAAGTACTTCTTCTGTAGTCAGCAAGCCACATTTATTAAGGTTGGTGAAAAGTGTAACAGTACAAGATGTTTTTGCCAGGAAAGTCAACTTATGGCCTGAGATTAATGCTGCTAACTTCAGTTTTGAATAAGCGTTAAGTGAAGATTTTTGTAACTGTTATTTTTAAAGACAGTGAAAAGTTCAACAAGAAAAGCGAGAAAGAACCCAGACCTTTTACCATTTTCAAAAACGAGCAAACATACAATCAGGAACAGCGCTTGGAAAGCTCGTGCAAGCTACATGAAGGGTGTTTTGGTTCTGCAGGTTGATTGGTTGCTTGAAAACCATCTTGGTTATGATTGGTTGGAGCATCATTACGGAATTTTTTAACCAGTTAGAAGCTCACGTTTGTTATTTCTTTTAGCTGGCTTTATCTCCCTCGGCCCGGGCCACCTCAGAACCCATCTTGGTCACACTGGAAACACAGTTTGTTCTGAAGGTGGAAGGAGTGATAGATCATGGCCAGCAGCCAGGTTTGAGTTTGCTTTACGCATAACTTCTTTTTTTACCTATGTAGGTAGTGCAAAATTTCTTTACGAGACATCTGGTTTGTCTCTTCTACTGGGCAAACCTGCCCAGAGGGAAGGAGCACGAACAGGACTCAGGTCCTATGCGAGGTGCTCCACCCTACCCTATCCAGAAATACCAGAGAGATAGACCACAACACCGGGAACTACGTGCCCTACTCTTTTCGATGAGTGTGTGGGTTCTTTAACGTCCCCTGCTAACCATGTAACGCTGAAGATGCAGGAGACGGGGCCTACGGTTTATGGTCCTTATCCGAGAAGACTTGAATGTCTAACCATTTGCAGATATAATTACAAAGGCAGCACATTCTCCTCAGTTATTTTAAGACCCTGAGTGTTGGTCCGGTCTGGGGCTCAAACCCTCGACCTCCCGCACAGCAGACTGGCGCTCTACCAACTGAGCTAACCAGGCGGCGGTTGAGAAAGCTTTGGAGATAACAGCAGGGATAACTCCTCAACAAAGAAAGTTTGTATACTTACCTGTGACCATTATAATTCTTTCCTAGTAGAATCAGGTTGAACAAGTTTTTTTTATGAACAGTTAAAACATGAACCAAAACAATTTAGGATTTGTTCACTTACTGTTGTACTTGTGAAGCCGGTCTTGCTGGAAGATCGTGCAATATAAAAAGAAAAAACCCTTGACTGTTAATATGTTGTTTGCAGGGCTGTATCGTGATGTACAATCTATTTGTCTGTCAGTTACTTGGCGCGCTGAAGACAAGAAGCAGCAGGTCCTGGATGGAAAGGTTCGTTCACCTTCTGATATCAAACGTTATTTTTGACTTGCCCAGGCCTCGTCAATGCAGGGGCAAGAATATTTATCTCGTTTGTTTGCTTCGAAATTTTCCAATACCCAGGCTTAAGACGTTCACAGCCGTGACGGTTTTTCACTTTAGTAGTAGATAGAAGAAAGAACTCGTCTGGGGCCAGGGTAATTTTTCGAAAGAAAGGTGGCTGTTGCTGTTTTATTTATTTATTTATTTATTTATTTGTTTGTTTGTTTATTTATTACAATTTATGGCATACAAAAACAGAAGTGCAAATGCGAATGCAAAAGAGTCAAAGACCCCATATTAAAGCAGATCACCATTGGTTCTAAAAGAAAACTAATGATAAAGTCAACTCTCATAACTACCACTTCTTGTAAGCAATCATCTCCCGTGAGCGACCACTTTGTAAATAAACGTTTATTTCTCGGTCAAGTACTGTTCTAAGGGCTGTCTCGTAAGCTACCAGTACTCAAATTTCTTAAGCGAGCGCGACCAGTTTTTAGCCCAGAAGTTTGGCTTATTTTGTTTTCTTTTAACGTGAGCGACCACCCAACATTATCATGTATGATCGTTAAGAGATCTTTACTCAGAAGTGGCAAAACTTCAGTTTTTAATAACGTTAATCGGACTGATGAAAGACAGTAATAGTTTACATACAAAGATGTCTCTGATTAGATTTTGAGGTAAACAAGAATTGTTAGTGATCAGACAAGAGACACAAGTATACTGTATTGTACTTTTTTGCATAAAAAGTCAAACAACTTAGTTTGTCTTTGCCTTATTTGAGCTGATAAGGTAATATCACGAGTCAATCCAGTATTAAGCTTATTTTGTTGATTTTCCCCGTAATCGACCACCTCCCATAAGCTTTGTCTTGCACCAAGGATGGTCGCTTACGACAGAGTTGACTGTAGTAATAAATGTTAAATATTATAGCAAGAGAAACATCAAAAAATGCACTAATCCGTAGAAAAACCTTTTTGACTAAGGCTTTGAAAGATCACAACAAAACGAAACAAAACAAAACAAAGGTATCTCCACAGGAAGCCCACTTCACAGTAATGTGGTTTTCTGAGGGGGCCTGCATGTGTTGTTATTTGAGAGATGAGGACTGGAGAGAACATTATTCTGAAACTTTGCCAAATACATTCTTTTTGTTGAAATCCCAAACTGTCAAGTAAGTAGAGATTTAGATTTTAGGTTTAGATTTAGAACCCACACCTCCCTTCTCGTGCTGAGGTTTTTTCCCCTCGAATGACTTCT
This sequence comes from Catalaphyllia jardinei, assembly GCA_022496165.2. Taxonomy (NCBI): domain Eukaryota; kingdom Metazoa; phylum Cnidaria; class Anthozoa; order Scleractinia; family Caryophylliidae; genus Catalaphyllia; species Catalaphyllia jardinei. Next base: position 2,154,603 of record CM042750.1, read on the forward strand.
GACATACTGATACATTCATACTATGACGTGACTCCACGGACATCTATTTATCGTTTGTGATAGGCTGTTGGTAGGTACTAATTTTTTTCACGTGCGGGTGATAACCAATCAGGGAACGGATCTACTCAGCTATCTGCAGAGCTTTGTCACTGGTATGAACTTTTGAGTGGTCTCTCGAACAGGGCATTAAGTCAGACGACAACTTTCCCCAGGCAGCAACTGACTTGAAATTATCTTTCTGTTCCAGTCCTCTCGCGACAGTGTCACCAGTTTAGAACAGACGGTGGTTCCGCATCATGATTACTTTAGTGCTCAGTTCCTGCTCTCTTTCGACTTGCCAACTGTTTATCACGTGACGGTATTCACTAGCGTGATTGACAGTTCTGGAATACAATGGAACACCGGACCTCAGAATTCTTTGCAGGTCAAGACTTCAGATACTGCAGCAAGAAAACAGAGGACTTCTAGATCATAGCAATCGCCCGACTAAGATAAAATGAACTTTTTGTACAGAAATGATAATAAACATGTATAGTAAAGTTTTAGCAGTGTGCGGTTCTGCTGTGCTGTTTGTTTGTGATTAATTTTTAAGTGCCTCGGAATCATACTCCCTCTCTCATATCGTATCTTCCACCCTCCATCTCTTTTTCCATTTAACCCTTTCTGTCTGTCATCTCTTCGTCTCGTCATCCTCCCTTTATTCATTTCCCCTTTATTCATGCCTTCTCTTTTTCGTTTTTTTCTTCACCCAGCGTTCGCTCCTTTCTCTTCCTCTTCGATTGCAGTTAACTTGGCTGCGCGCTTTAACCGTCAAAAGTCGCCTAAGATAACCATTTACCCCGCATATGCATGTATGTGCATTAACGTGAACTGAAATGTTTCTTGTGCTCCGTGGCACTAATACAAACAGGTCTCTCTTTTCAGTAATTTTAACAGAGTTTTGACTTAGCACTCCATGATCCACAGAAGAAGAGCTAATTAAATTATTTGAAATTTTTTGGTACTACTCGGTCGGAGTTCCCTTGCCAGTACTGCGTAACGTAGTAACTTTACCACAAATGCTACTAAATATAAGATCGGAACGGATTCTCTTAGAAGTTTCCCTTCGATTCTATACATTAGTACGTTCGTCGTATTCTGTCGTATTGTTACCTTACAGCAAATATCGCGTACCTAATAAATCTAATTGGTGGTTTGCATCAAAAATAAAAATCGTCACCATTGAATAAATGAAGTCAAGAATCACGTATATGATAAATGATTGATAGACAAAGAACCTCGCCAAGATTTAGGTCTGTGCGATTTTTCATTTCCGCGTTATTCGGAAAAGAGTTTCACCTAAATTTATAAAGCTTTGTATGGAAACGCCATGTTGGTACCGGCACCAACATGGAGGCCGTAGAGCAACAGAAACATCTGTCATTCAGTTTTGCCATTGAAACGAAAAAATATTACTCTAGAGCTGTGAGACATTGAAAGTAATACTTCTTCTAGTGCAAGAAGTGTTCAGTTAGCAAAAACGCAGGCGATAACTGCTCTTTTGCCCTACACGAGATCCTTCTCGGGCCGCCATTTAATGTCACGCAACGCGTATACTTAGAAATTCAAATGTTTTCTATAACAAAACGAGGAAACCTGTGGAGCTTAAACGTCGTAAAACGTCAAGTTATGATAGGGCCTTATATCAAATGGCACTAAAACTTTAGTTGGATTGCTAATTTATAATTTAGGAAAATGATTACGTCACATGAAAACAAAGAATAGATTTACCCTGAAATACTAATTTAAAAACGCCTCCCTCTAAAAATATCCCCCTTTCCAAAAATAAACATCCCTGGCGTACTTATCCTTTCGTCAATTGACTCGCGCACCCACGAAGATTCAGCCAACCATGGACTTAATGTAAAAATTCTCGATAGTCCAAGCCGCTTAGTTGCGTTTTTAGAAGTTTTTATCATCTGTTGATTGTCCATTACCTTGTGGTATTGGTATATTTTAAAGCATAATAATAATTGAAACAAAATAAAATTGACTCCAAGTTCTGTTTAAATCCGCCGGTATTTTACTCTTTCAATCCTCCCCCGCTCCCCCTCCCCCTCCCCCCCCCCCCCCACACACACAGAGGAAAGAAACGCCCGCCAAATAGAGCCTTCTTGAAACAAAACAAAACACAAAAATAAAGCAGAGTTTGAGTAAAATTCATTATTTAAACTAAATAGTGGTCCCAAGGTGTGGGATGACAGTTCAATGTTTGATACTTTAAGTAGCATGATCATATGCCATACAATTAATCCACTCTTATCATTATTCGAGAATTAACTTAGGACTATGCGGAGAGGGTTTGCTGAAATACTTTTTTAAAACTGTCTATGACCAATGTAACAGCATTATTTTTGATTCCGTGTTTTCGGAAACAAGCCTATATTTCTGAATTGCCTCGCAGGAACTAATGATTTTGTAAAGTGAATCTATTTACATGTAAAATTAGTTGACGACCTTACCACATACCGATTTGAGACGCTAAAACAATAACATGATCTTTGGAATTTACCATCACAGAAGGCATCAAAATAATTTGGGAAGTTATAAATACGCTAAGCTAACTTATAAAGTGTCAGCTCCTTGCGATTGTCGAATGCATCTGCACGTATTTTGTCATTTATCCTTTGCTTATATTCAAACACCTGCTAATTAGCAGGTGTTATGTTTGTTTTGTATTTATAAGCTGACATGATATTTTAATATATGTTCCTTTTCTGACAAACACGTATCCATCATCTTAATTTCTTAGTTTTTAAGAGTAGTTTAATAGACACAATGAACTAGTTTAATTTAGTTATACCGAGTGTTTTCTTGTGTCAAGTTCGTGCTTCTCTAACGTTGTTTGCGTATTAAACCGTCCACAAAAAACGAAGTGGACCTTGCTGGTCTGCAAATGCATTTTTTTTGCTTTTTATTTGATGTGTTAATGTGTCCATTCCTTTTCCAAATGTGGTTGTCCGTCGGTTCAATTTAAACACCGACTAGAAGCGTTGCGTGAATCAGTTTCTACGATGACGTCAAAAAGATGTCCGCCAAATGTTATTATTCTCAGTCACGATCCGATCAGAGAGCTAGGAATTATTCATGATTGTCCTCACAAACGTACACTAGCTATTTTTAAAGAGGAACTGAAAGTATTTCTCTGCTTTGCTCTGATGTTCTGACTTCTTTGCGGTGAAATATTATATTCAGGGTCTTTCCCGGAGAAATAAATGCACGTAAATTTGATTGGTAAATGAATTGTCAGTCATTCGTAATCATAGCAACAAGGTGCGGATAAACGTCATTTGACTAGGAGTTTCAAGGAAGTTCTGGAAAACTGGCGGACGCATAAACTCATGACTTTCGTCTTGTGGATAAATTTCATTATTTCTCTCGGCTAGTTCGAAAATTTTCGCCGGTAAATCTCTTCCGATATTATTTCCTACAGACTTAGGTTGCCTGAATTCCCCTTTGCCGTTTGCGACGACATCAAATATCAAGTTTACGACAGTATGGGATTCGTGGTGCAATGATTCCGTGACAAGTGGCCACAGGTGGAACATTCTGTCGTGCTCAGCACATTCGATGATTTCGCCACAGTTCTATGACTTGTGCTAAGTCTGGAGGGCTTTTTAGTGTCTTCAAAAATTTGTCGGTTTGATTAACTTAACTCAGCACGTTCAAGGAAACTGAGCGATTCGATTAATATTATCGCTCCCGAGTCTTCACGCATAGATTGATTAATCAACTTCCTCTCCGAGACGGTTTAGTTTCTCGAGTTAAATATCCTCAGCCAAATGTACCTAACAGAGGCAAGCAGCCTGGAGCAGGAGCAGTTTGTGGAATCTGCAGTGAAGAAACAGCAGAGGAATAAGCGGAAAAGAAAACCCAATATGTTTATGGCTGCAGTCTTGGAATGTACCGTGCGAAGGATTTGTAGCGAAGTGTGTTCAAGTAACTTTTGTGTCTGTAGCCCGCTTTCAAAGCAGAGAAAACTTGATTTATGCGAGGAGCCAAGTGAAGTAAAAACAACTGGATCATCATCATCATTATCCAACGATCGGCGGGATATTGCAGCTGAAAAACAAGTGAGCATTTTGAATTCAAGTGGCAACTTCTCGCCGGCTCAGGAAACAAATGCCGTGTCAGAAAACCCGCAGTGTGTTCCCAACCAGGACTCGCAGCTTGAAGAATTTCTTCACAGCTTAACAACAGAATTGACTGGTTTTCCAACGTTTGAGGATGTAGATGAACTTTTAAGAGAAATCGACGGCGATTCGTCGGACTTAGATGTTTGGGAAGACGAAATTGAAGCATTGTTGAGCACTAATGCAAGCGATCATTTTCATCCCGGTCTTTTCGAAGTGTTGTTTACGTGATTTCAGATCTGTCATATATTAGTTAAAAAAAACAAATGTAGGGAGAAAGTGGATTGGCTGGACCAACACTCATTCATGCCTGTTTTATTTAGTAGCATGGTTTCAGTGGGTGGAAAATACTTGTTACTTCCGCTCGGAATTATGTAAAACGTTTCTATGCAAATGTTTCAATGTAGACTTGCCACAAGTCGACCTTATTTCTTTTCTCGAGCGACGAAGTCGCGAGACGAGCGAGAATTATTGGAAATGACTTTTAGAAAGTCTAGTTTCAATGCTGTAATTGTCGCTGTTTCACATTTGATAAGGTCGCTGATTTTTTGTTGTGCAAGTCTCATCCTGTTGTATTTAACTTTATGCAGCTTATGGGGCTTTCACTCTGTTTAGGCGGAGGCTGGGTGAGTTGGCTCGGATTTCAGTCCCATTGTGGAAACAAATCCTTCTGAACTTGCAAAGAGCAATAGTTTCAGTCCAAACTGAAAATGTTGTGCACTTGCCATATAAGTTGGTTTTTTTGACTTGATACTTTGTAGATATGTAGGAAGACTCGAAGAGCCCCCCTTTCAGGCTCTGATAATGAACGAAAATAGTTAATGTAATAATATACTACGATAATTTCACTTGGAATGTTTTTATTTCATACTATTTACAATGCCAGATATGTATTTATTAAGAGTTTTGAATAGAAGCTAACTATCAGATTTGTACGTTTCATAGAAGGCCATTTTTTTCCATGAAGTGGGCAGTAAATTATACATCAAGTATTTATAAAAAGATTAATTAGCTATAATCAGATTGTATAATTTTAAGAAGTTAATGTAAAATGGAGCCTTGAGTTATTCAATACTTCCACAACTGTTTTTCAAGTTTCATGGAAGAATCATAGTTAATAAAATTGTATCATTAGTCAGTCATCTAGACAAGACTCCATCTTCATGGCCAATCTGGCTTTTCCTATCTCCAAGACTAGAACGAGCCTGTTGTATGGTGGCCGATAACTGCCATTCGTCAAAAGCACATAAATTTGTTAATTTTAGATCGAACGTTAATTATTTTGTATTGGAAATAAAGTGAAAGTACAATGTAAAAACATTTTGTTTTTTATTGAACTGGAAATAGATTCTTTTTTATTATTATTTTCAAAACAAAACAAAATATTTTTATTATGAAATGAAAATAAAAACAAAAGTGAATAAAAACAAAAGTAAAAATAATTTGTTCACGGCCGGGAACTGCCATTCAAAACAAAAAAAATTAAAATTAGTTTGTTCACGGCCGGGAACTGCCATCTAAAACAAAAAAAAGTAAAATTAATATGTTCATGGCCGGGAACTGCCATTCAAATCAGAAAAAAAGTAAAATAAATATGTTCATGGCCGGGAACTGCCATTCAAAACAAAAAAAGGCAAAATTAATTTGTTCACGGCCGGGAACTGCCATTCAAAATTAATTTGTTCACGGCCGGGAACTGCCATTCAAAAATTGGGGAGGGACTGGAACGCAGTGACGGGCATTATGGCGGCTTATTTTCGAAATGATGGTTGGAAAGAAGACGTCGTTCTTAAAGAGGAAATGGCTAAATACGTAAAACAGGGTCTTCAACGGAGAGAAATGTTAGATTTTTTGAAAAGGGATTTTGCCCAATATGCATGGAGCCTTCGCACTCTCGACAGACGCCTTCGTCACTTTGACATTCAGTACAATGACAAAAATGTGTCGGTGGAAGAAGTTAAAGATGTTGTAAAAAAGGAGCTTGAAGGACCAGGAAAACTGTTAGGATACAGAGCTATGCACCGAAAAGTCCGACAAGTTCATGATCTCAATGTTCCACGAGATTTAGTTCATGCGGCAATGTATGACCTCGACCCGAAGGGTCTGGAAGCCCGTGGACCAGTTGGCAAAAAGAAAACAAACCCCAAGGGAAGTTTTACAACGAAAGGCCCTAACTGGGTCCATTCACTAGATGGCCATGATAAACTAATGGGCTACCAAAACAGCACTTTCCCATTAGCAGTATATGGCTGCATCGATACTGCTAGTAGAAAGCTGTTATGGCTGCGGATCTGGGTCACTAACAGCGACCCCAAGGTAATTGGCCGTTGGTATTTGGAGTATTTATTTGAGACTAGAATTATGCCTTCAATGATAAGGCTGGACAGAGGAACAGAGACCGGCACGATGGCAACGATACATGCCTTCTTGCGAAGAAACCATTATGATATGGATGACCCATGTGAATCGATCATTTACGGGCCATCGACATCAAATCAAGTAAGCACTTATTAATTTGTTTGTGTACTTTTTTATGTATCGATTAAAAAGAAGTGTCAATGCAACTGGAGTTGTCACATTAGGTTGCTTTTTCTATGTTTTTCTTTGTATTATAGTGCATAATTGACCATTTTTGCCATTTTTTTTAAAGATCGAGAGATGGTGGAGGGAACTCCACGAGAGAATGGAAAAATATTTCAAGGAGCAACTCAACTGGTTAAAGGACCGAGGTCATTAGACCTGATAAAGACATGGGGTTAGAGTGAACACAATTTCTGCTTGTTTTATTTGTCTATTTTTTAAAAGCAAGGAAAAGATTTACTTGATCCTGGGAAGGTAGCCTGAGAGCAAGCTCAACCAGCCCTCTGGCAGCGGGGCAGGAAAAGGAAGGAGAGCTTGCAACTACGTCTCTGGAATTTGAATTCCACCTCCAATTTGCCTGTGGCTCCCTGTTGACTTAGCTGTCATATTTCCGCCAATCAGCACTATGTGGAAACGAGCACAAATGAAAACAAATACTTAGAAACACGCGCCAAGGGTAATGATGTCTTTCATAATGTCATTTCCACCAATCAGCATTTCGGATCGACTTTTTCAATGCAGATATTCAAATTCCAGAGGTGTAGTTGCAAGCTCTCCTTCCTTTTCCCGGAGAGCTTGCTCGCAGGCTACGTGGAGGGGTGGAGGAAAATCCCATTATGAAGGGGCAGGGATGCTTGTTATTTTGTTTAGGGGTGCAGATTGCATATTATTTGGGTGACACTTAAAGCTGTCTAGAGTATTCATGATGGAATGCCTATTTCACCTGGTCGGATGTTACTTTATGGTGTGTAATAAAGAAACCAGAGGACTAAAAAACATAGAAAAAGCTGATTTTATGACAATGCCTTTATCGCACATTATTAAAAGTGATTACTATTTATATATAGCTCTTATTTGGTACCGAGCTTTTTTTAAATGTATTTAAGGGATCAAGTAAAGCTTGAGTCTAGCACTCATGGGAGTCCCCCTCCCCAAGGGAAATCTAGTCATGGTCTAAACGTTTTAGGCAAATTCAAAATGTGTCAAGGATAATTATTGACAATAAATATTTGTCAGAATAAACGTATCTCTACAGTGTAAAAGCTTTGAAATCTTTCTTAAATCTTTGTTAATTTTTCCTATTAGGATGCTCTTGGCTTTTCTTCTCATACCAGTAGTGCAGAAAGAACTAGATCTGTTTAGGACAGTTGTATGGAACAGTCACAAAATAAGAACACAGAAAGATACAGCTTTGCCAGATGGAATCCCTGATCACATTTATAACTTTCCTGAAACATACGGCCTAGAAGAGTGTGGTATGACTGTGCATATTTTCATTTTAAAAAGAGACATCCTTGTAACACTATAAACAACAGCTAAAAAGCCCTGGTCTTTCACAACTTCGGGGATTTGGACGGGCTTATATCCAGGGGAAGGGAAGGGGCTTACTATCAGATGTATTTTTTGTTTACTGGTAGCCTAGAGGGCTTACAATTGAGGAAGGGGGACGTGGGGGATGGCTTATAAGTGGCCGTTTACAGTAGTTAGTACAAACACAAACCAGTTCATAAATGTAAGGACCATATGCCCTTAAAACTACTACTGTTACTGACCATTGGATGTGGTAGGCAAAGAAAAGTGAAGATCGAATCTTTATTGGCCAATATTTTAGTTAAGAAAAGTTTTAATGTGCTGTCTTTTCTGTCATTTACCTTTTGGTTGTTTTCTGTTTACATTTTGTGGTTTTCTGTTTCCTCTTTGTAACTGAGTGTTGTTAAAAATGCCATTTTTAATAGGTTGGCCTGTAACAGAAGATGAACTGAAAGAGGCTGCACTTCATTCTGGTGTTCTGTCAGTTGAAGATGACTTTTTAGATGCTACATTTAGATCAAAGTGTGAGGAAATTATTCCATATCCTAACCAAGTTCAACCAAATGAATGCAAAGATGCATTTCTGCATCTTAAGGAAAAATTCATGGAACTGTGAAGAGTGAAGGTTCGCCTTTCTCTTCAGTGACCACATTTTGAATTGTTCATGAGTATTAGCTCAGAAGGATAATATTTATTATTTTAGTTTAATATATAAATCAACTGAGAAACCAAACCTATTGCTTACTACACTGGTATAGT
>CM042750.1:2166467-2201467 GCA_022496165.2 Catalaphyllia jardinei
GTTTGTCTCAATGCCTTCACCAACAAGACCAGTCTTAGACCAGTTACTTTAACAAAATTTCAATAGCACCATCATCCTCCTGGGGTGCGGGACTCTCATATAAAAAGTACAGGGTAGCTTGTTGCAAATTTTGAAGAGAACCCCAAGAGATAACAAGGTATGTAATAAGCAACTTATTAACCTTAAGTTTGGTCTTTACAGGAAAGTCTCAAACCTTGGCTATCGCTCGGTCAATACGGCAAGGTTTTAGTTTGAGATTTTCTTGTAAAGACGTCACTCTTGGTTAAGAAGTTATTCATGCCTCACTCCACTTTCTCCTTACCACATCTTGGCTTTTGTACAATACGCTTTTATTTCTCCACTAAAATGCTTGAAAAAATGCTACCATAATGTACAAAAGCCTAACCACATCTTAGAATGGCCTTTATGTGAACCAAGCCTCAAGATCATACATGGCAAGGCAAAATGTAAGAGTACTGTCATAAGATTCAGTGAGAAATCTAGCACTTTCAATGTTGACTTTACCCTTAGCTTGTTGATCTGCTATCCAGGAGAGATCAAGGAGCCTAAGTTGGTGCACTGTATCTGCAACTCTGTCTCGCTCCACTCAAGAGTAGAGAGACCACAGAGCCCATTTTAAAGTGAGAGGATTGAAAAATATGGCCAACACAAACAAGCAGGGTCACTGCTCTGCTGTTATGTTATATTGAGGTGGTCAAATTCATGTTGTCCGTCACCTTTTGCAGGCATAGAATGCCTGTTTATATTGCTTTTCCACGACTTTCCATGACTCAATTAAATTACTTGACTTCCAGACCTTAAAAATGTAATTATAAAATCAGTTTCAAGGATTTCCATGACCGTTATGAACCCTGCTACATTGTTGGAAATTACACCTCACAAGCCCCACTGTACAAGAAAAAGATAGATGTGCCAGAAATTAATCAGAAAGGAGAACATATCAATTAAATTATCCAATTTCTAATTTTCCTCACATCACTCTAACTTGTGAAGAATAACAGGATTTGTCAAAATGTTATTTTAAACAATTCTTTATTGTCAACATGATTGTGATATTCCTACATGATCAGATGCTGGTAAAGCATGAAACAGGTCCATACAAAAACAGTTAAGAATAAAAAAAACAACATTTATAAATCACTTTTCAAATCATATACTTAGGTTTAAATGAAAGTATAATTTTATTGACAAAATTCAATTAAAGCTGCTGAGCACTTCAATAACTATCTGAACACTTTGCTGAAGGTCAAACCTTGATTGTTCTAAAATACAATCACCACATCAGAATGTGAGCAATCTGCTGGACGGCAGATTAAAGGTTGCCAGCTGACAGCTCTGTAGCATACACAGATCATCAGCAAGTTCATTAATATTATTGCCATGCTCTTACAAAATATTGAAGCTCTTGACCAGTGCATAAAGAAACTTAAACTGTCATTAAGATTGTAAACAATTAATAGTTTAATATTTTTAAATCTTAAGAGAAACCTACAATAGCTGACATTTCTGACTAATAAATATCAAAAAGCAAAGATTACAGTCACTGTATTGTCTTCTAAAATGTCTCTTTTTACTGTAATAACCAGAATACTCTGTTTCTTTGAGTAATCAAGTTACTGAAAATGGGCAGAGAAATGAATAATTATAACTGCTCCTGGAGACAACAAACTGAGGAAAAACACATCTGCAAGGTAACCACCTCTGATATGACAAGCGATTACCACTAAACAAATCTGTTTGAACATAAACAATGATAATCTCATACTTAACCTAAGGCATTGAGATGTATGAAAACATGTTTCACGTACGAGTGTTTCAACAACTCTGTTGAAAGCTAATGACAAAATGTTCATGGGTTAAACAGACAATTCAAACCTAAAGAACTCAAACTATGTTTTGGGCTTTCTCTTTCTCTCAGGCTTGAGTTTAGCCTGTCTTCCACCAAATAATATAGAAATGTACAGCAATTTATTTACTTACTGTTCATAACTTCTACATTTCAATATAAAATAATATAAAATACATTACTTATCTTTATTTATATTCCACACTTTTCAATAGAACACTTTATATTTGATGATGGAATGAATGAATAAATGAATCGAAATATCTTGTATGAAAATAATACAAAGTCAAACTAGAAAATGTTTGCACTGATACTACAAGCATGTTCTTTTGTTATATAAGGATCAGTCCGTGAGAAATGAAATAACATGAGAAAAAAAAGTACATCGCCAAGTTTCCTCCCATGTTCCTCACTTCATGTTCAACAACAGGGAGCTTAAGCAAACCATGATGATGACAGCACTAAAAATGTCCCCAAACAAAAGGCTTAAGGATCAAAACAAACAGTGTGCATGAGAATTAAAAATCTTTGTACAATTCTTTGCCGTCCTCTGCAAAACAAGAACTTGAAATGACCAAGTTCTGCATAGTTTGAGGAAATTGTGGCAGCTGATTTTCATCTTTCCATTTGGAATTGAATACTCTCATTACATATTTAGCCCGAGCATGTTTTAGAGCCACTGGTGCACTGAACAGATCTGGACAATTGCAAATTCCACTGTCCACAGCATCGCTGTCATCATTGCTTAAGCTCCCATAAATGACCCTCGTGGATTTGCTTGTAGCTTATAGAACACTTATGGTTTCATCAGATTTGTACAAGACGATGTATGCAGCCCTAGGCCTCTTAATGCCAATGGCAAAACATTTCCAACAAGAAATAATACAACTTTCGTTCAGTAACAGTTGGTAACATTGGTAACAAGGTAACATTGTACCACAATTTTAATAACAATCCAATGTTACTGGCTTTGCTGTCACTTTTCTAACAATTAAAAAGCACTCTAAAGTAGTTAAACTTGTTCTGAATTCTCTGCCGCCTATGAAAACATTACAAACAAAAAAGTACAAAAATACATGTAGATGGTAGATATCATACTTGTCAACAAAATCTAACTAATGATTAAAGAATATTAACTAAAAACTAATAATAAATATTAATCTTGCATCTCTTCTGGCATGTCATGAGGGTTAACCATTCCTGGCACAGAGAGTTGAACTTTTCGCTTTTCCTCCTGAGCAGCAGTCAACTGCTGTTCTCGTTCTTCCAGATACAAATCACTGACATCTTCAGATCGGAATTCCTGAAAATGCAAAGAACGTTTCTGTTACTGTGACTGTCACAGAATAATGAGTAGTATCAACTTTTGATTGACAGGGAAAAAAAGCAAAAGTGAAGCCTTGTAGCCAAGACTGGCTCATAGCTGCTAGAGCTTATCTCGGTATCTGTAGCATGAAGTGGCTAGAAGTATTTCTACTTCTCCTGGACAGGATGCTAGTCCATTGCAGGTCACCCCCCTGCAATTTGGTAGGTTTCCCCAACAATTCACCAGTACCCATTTATCCACCTGGGTGGAGAGAGGCACTGTGAGAGTAAAGTGTCTTGCCCAAGGACACAACACAATGTCCCCGGCCAGGGCGCGAACCCGGACCGCTTGATCCGGAGTTGAGTGCTCTAACCATGAGGCCACTGCACCTCCCTGACAAGGAAAGTTAAAAATAATTCTCACTGTTTTCAAGGCATCAAAATGTTTCACGCTACATACTGCTGACAATAGACCAATTTCGATATATTAAAATTCAGGTCTCAAACAAAAGACCTAAGAGCGAGGCCCTGGGGAATAAACCCCACAAACTCTGTATTTATTCCCCAAAGCCTCGTACTGAGGTCTCCTGTTTTAGGCTGAATTTTAATATATCGAAATTGGTCTTTTTTTAAGACTTTTTTAAAATAATAAAAATGGACTCCAGAGAACATGCTTCAATAATACAGTCAAACCTCGATTATCCGGACTTGTCGGGACCTCGGTAAATAGTCCGGATAATCGAGAGTCCGGATGTTGGAAAATATGAATATTAATGGTCAACAATGTAAACAAAAGAAATAAAGATAGCACATTTGGGGTCTCCTTGGAGGCTGTCTCCCCTCCCCTGTCCCTCACTTTCTTTCCACTGTTTTGTCAGTGTGACAGGTGCCTGTTTTTTCTCCTTCCGTGTGGGGGCTCATGGCCCGGTTGCCTGGATTTGCCAGCCATGGGAGTGGTCTCCATCTAGGAGCTGGCTGCCAATAGTGGAAGCTCCTGGATGTCTCAGGCACCCAACCTCCACTTTGCAAGGCAGTTGTTAACTAAATGTGAAATAATTATTTGCTTGTCCTTTATCGAGAGGACAGATCGCTTTCACTTTGTAGACATGCTGTCCTTTGAGTTATGACCGTTGCGTGCCTTTACTACATGACCCACGCTCATCGAACTGATCAAGCATGACATTCCCTTAGCAACAAAACGATACTGAACCAATCAAAATTCAGCTGAATGCATCAGAATTCTTTGTCACCGAGCGCTCAATTCTTTTGAAAGTGAAGCGGTAATATGCTGTTTTGAACACACTTTTCCTGATTTTAAACATTTTTCATTTCTGAAAGCTTATTAATATTCATGAAAAAAAAACGGGACCAGAGAAAAAGTCCGTATAATCGATGTCTGACTGTATTGTGATTTCTGAATAGGCCCCTGATATTGTTTTAGGTACATAAACTAATACAGTTGTCAGATCTGAACACACAGAGCAAATATGAGTATATCAATGTTAATGCCATACACTGCAATCACCAACCTTGATTTGGACCATGAAGTCTCGTAAATGTTCCTTAAAGGCTGGAATGTTTTGGTTGAGATCAAACAGTCCTTGAACAGTCAACTTGATCTGTGCACTAAATTGAAAATAAATATACAAGTATTAACAAACCCGAATGCAATGAGACTGTTTACAGACATACTAGAAGACAATTGAATGGCTTGGTGCAAGATGGTCGTAAGTGACTTTTTTGGGTAAAAATGTTTTTCCTTCAAAAGTGCCTGAATTTTTGCATGTGCTTTTCAATAAAGCAGAAAAACATTCTCCTGTATCTTTTTTTGGCTGAAATGCTCTACTTTTTCCACTTTGTTGCGTTCATTGTGCACGCTTCAATATTTTGACTTCGTTTTTCTCAGAAGCAAAGTGCAAACCACACAAAATTACATGGGAATCTTTTACTACTTAATTGAAAAGCACATGCAAAAATTCAGGCACTTTTGAAGGAAAAAATTTTTACCCGAAAAAGTCACTTACGACTGTCTTGCACAAAGCCATTCAATTATTGATTGCATGATGCTCAAACCAAAATTTATTTGACCTCCTTCTGTTCAAAATTATTTTACATAAAAGTACTCAACTACTATTACAAAACAACCTTTGTTCTCTTGAATAACTTAGTAAAGAAGTCATGAATCTGCACATCGATTTACAACATACTACAAATGAAGTACTAGCTAACACAATGTAACTTACTCTTGCAGATGTGGAAAGGCTTGCTTGAGAAGATTAGCAATGCATGCTTGCACATAAGCCTATAATCAAGAATACATAAATTGCATAAAATTTATAAACTGCACACTTTAAAGGATTATCCACCAAAACAAAGTTGAATTTAATCTACCTGGTTTGATGGGTACTGTGTTTCTTCTGACGTAAACAGAGGTTCTGATACCTTGCCTGTCTCCACTAAACTGAACAAGTGTGCTAAGATAGTTGCATGCATTGTTAAACCTGGGGTCAAACAGAAAAATCAGTTAGCATAATTGATGTAACTAGACACAAAGTGTAGGTCCCAGATGATGGAATTACATGTGTATCTCCTGGAGCAGTTCCTAGCAATATTAACCCTTATACAACTGCAAACAGTATTTTAACAGTGTCTAGTTGGTGATAAGTGTATTGGGAACTTAATGTTTTTTTCTTTTTATTTTTTTCCTTTTACCACAAAATACAAATAATAATAAAACAAGACAGTTACACAAAAGCAAATGAAGGTGGTGAGGAAGCCCAAAAGAAACCATGAGGCTTATAGACATCGGACTCCCTCAGAGTAAAAATAAAGTAACAGTAACAGTAAGGCCAGGATTGAAAGTTCAGTTTGGCCCTCATTTTTGCATTCAAGACTGTGTAGAATTTTTGAGAAGGGCGTCAATCAAAGCAGTGCATAAAGAGTAAGAATTACATGTACAGGTCAAATCATAAGCTAATTGTGTGTTGTTAATGAAATTGTTGCCACTACAAGAAGCCAACTCTCTAAGTACCTGCAGTGTGTGATGTATCTGTTACGACTGATAGCACATGCTGTACGATCATCATATAATATGTCTGGTAGAAACTTTGTGCTGCTGTTTCTTGCTCCAAGCTTTTCAACAAAGAGTACAAAATATGAAGTCCTGTGAAGAATCAACATACTGAACATTACGTATCCTATATTGAAGTACTTGATTAAATAATACAAATACTAGATGGACTGTGCTGCATTTTGGTGCAATGCTCTTTATCTACAGTAAACAATGCACTTCACTACATATTTCCATCTTCAGAAATTTACCAGCACAATGTCAAATTGCAAGAAAATTTCTCTGTGTTACTATAAGGAAGGAGTTGTAGTCAAAACATTTAATCTACTGGTGAAAGTTCACATAAGGTGCCAACTGAATTTTGACAGTTCTGCTTATTAGAAACATTGTTCCTTGTAACAGCAGCAATTAGAATAGCTATGTTTTACAAATATCATGTTAAACATAAGAGGAAAGGAGAAGATTATTGCAAGGGCAAAAAAACTAAATCATTAAGTATACAAGAAAAAGACACAGGTTACTGGAGACATACCAATATCAGCAACATTTCTCATGGTGTGTTTGAATGCCCAAACAATGGAATCCAGCACCAGCTTAAACTGCTGAGGAGGTATTGATAACAAAGCTGCAGAGAAATAAAGTTGTTAATGTCTTGATAAACCTTGCATACTCCAAGGACAAAAGAATGGATTTAAAGTTACCAGCTGAGGAGAAATAAGTACATTGTCTTCGATTTGCCTGGTGGATTACAAGTAATACTTCACGGTGATCTTCACAGAAAAATAATGATCAAGTTATCTAATCATATCATGAGCAAGAAGTAGTATTGCCTTCCCTCACTGGTGGGAGAGAAGGATTTTCATACACTACACTTTACAAATATAAAAATTAAATGAAGTGAAATGAAATTAAGGGAACCAAGATTCTGTTCTATGAGCATGGCTTCAAATGTTTTACACCCCTAAGAGGTTCCAACTCTAAATCAACACATTATTATTTGTTGTATTTGTTTCAGCTGAATACCCCAATAGGAACTGTGAAAGCTCCCACTGTGAACCTTTTGACGTTGACCACCCTAGGAGATACCAAAATCACTTTTTAACCCCTAAAAGTATGATGAACACCCTTGTCTTTTTTTCATATGGGGTCCCCTGGGAGTATTGCTCTGCTTATTGGGAAGGAAACCTACCGTAGACATGCTTTTGTTGGTTTGCTTAAGGCACCCAACTATGCCCCTGGGTGGAGAGGCACTGTCAGAAATTCATGTGAAGTGCCCAGGACCAAAATCTGAGGGCATGCCGGCAAGGGACTGAAATCAGACCTCTTCATTCATAGTGTAATGCACCACCCCATTACACTAGTGAACAACACTCCAAATTGTGATCACTTTGGTTGTCATGGCAAGTGGAAAAATATTTGGTGACTAAAATACTGCCAAAAGTCTCCAAATGGCAAAAAAGAGAAACTTACTAGAAAAATTAACAATAGGACGAATCTTATCACTAGTACAATTGGCGGCAGCATCACCTCAGTGTCTTTCTCTTTTCCCCTCTCTTCATTCAGAAACTTGATATGAATGCGTAAACTTAAAATGAGCATAGACTCTGTTTACTTGATGACCTCTGCAGCTCAAAATGGCAAATTTGATTTATTTGACTTCGGGTTTTGCACACCATTGGCAACGTTACTCGGTCTCAGCAGCTTTGTAATGTTGTAATAAATGGTTTTTGCTACTAGACATCAGTCTCTTTTTTTTTCTTTCTCTTACTGTAGCAAAGTGAAGTGTTGAAATATGTCATGAAGTGTCCTCCCCTTCAGGTTTTTTTTTTGGCGACTGAATTTTTTTTATGGTGACCATTTTACAATTGAAGGTCACCAAAAGGCAACTTTTTGAAAAAAAGTGAGCTTGGAGCACTGGTGAATCTAACAGATTACATGAAAACCTAATTACCTTGGAAACAGTGTTGAACAACAGCTTGGAGAAGGAGAAAGAAGTTTGTTCTGTGTTCAGGGAACTCTTCAAAATTCTGGGGAAACAACAGAAAGGGCAACAATTGGAAATAAGCACTAACAGTTTAATGTGGATTTTGATATTTATCAATTTCCAAAATCACAATAAGAAAAAACTCACTCCAGATTTTATACAAAATAATAAAATTGCTTGTGTAAAGTAGCATAAACAACAGAGGAGGTGTGCAAGATGTGGAAAAAAAAAACACTTTAACATTAAAAGTTAAAATGGCAACAATGCCTCCATCATTGTTTACGTGCTGTGTTATAAGTGATCTGAATCTCACTCAAGCTACCTTGATGAATACCAGCTTCAGCAATACCTCTGGTAGATCATTACAAAGTTCAATCAAGGCCCTTACAAAGAATGTAAAAAGATTTAACTAACCTTGTTGATCATTTCTAGGGTACACTCAAACACTGCATCAAAAATCTTTGGAATATGTTCTGTCACATTTCTCTGAAGGTCAAATATTAATGAATGATTACAACACAGTTGTAATGTGTATCACTGATGTGCCACGTAAGAATCAGTACAGTTTAAACAAGGTGCGATGAAGGTGCCAGTGAATCCAAGCCTGGCAGCTATCTCCACAATTTATATTAGCCTTTGACGGCAACATATTTGAACTGGCGTGTTATGTGGTCACTACAACTCCCACAGGTTGCCCAAGATGGTACATGCCATGGTACCATCAAACAAAACCACTGAAAAATGCCAGGCAAAATACTGGTTGATGATGACAGCAAGAAAATAGCTTAACAAAATTATGCCAGTTAGAATTTGACATATGAACTCAGAAGCCAGACAGGAGTCGGAGCACATCGTGACATCAACTCTGTGCCTGTCTTGTGGTAGCTCAGAGGAAGTGTAATATGCAATATTCTGTTAGGTGATGACACAAACCTCTAACTTGTTGACAAATGTTGCCATGGTACTAAGGACTTCAGGCTCTCGAGCATTTGGTACATTTCTCTGGTAGTCGCCAAGCACAGCATCCAGTAATGGAGGAATGAAGTTATCACAGACAAGTTTTGCGTCATTCGACTTGCTAACCCATGTTGATATCAATCTTAGTGTTTCTGTTTTGACTGTTCTCATTGCCCTGATAAGTGGCTGTTTTGTGACAATCTCGCCATTTTCAGCTATTGCCACAGAAATGTTTTCACTCAGACAGCGGTATACATTGAGCATGTCCAGATATATTCTGCCGAGCTGTGTAACAAATGGGTGTCCAATAGATTTGCATCCTTGGACGTTTGTTTTCAGTATGTTTCCAAGCTGTTTGACAACTTCAATGTCTCTCAAGTGATCAATATTCTGTACAAAAGAAAAAATATTTAATCGTTATCAAAGTACTCTGAAAAAGTAGCAATATGTATGAAAATAGGCCAAAAATATGCACACTGATTGGTTTAAAATTGTGTTTCTGTAACTTAATGATGGCACAAAGACAATTTGCATGTTGATGATCAAAGTAACACGTTTTTTTCTGTCGTGGAAATAGGAAACACGTTCTCCATGTTTCTATCAAGTTATAGGGAGGAACACTTGTAGAATTTTGAGAGAACTTGAAAAAGCTGTGGAAACACTGCCCTGTCCAATCATGTTTACACAGCAATTCTTGTTCTCTGAAACTTCCACTTGTGTTTCTAGAACTCAATAGAAATATGTCATGTGTTTACTATTTGTTAAATTAGTAGTAATCAAAGATTATGAGACTGCATTCGACGCCATATAAACTTTTATACAGATACCTTAAATGATTTCCCTAGCTGACTTTCAACCTCTAAAACCCAACCTTTTTTCATCAACAACCAGGGTTTTACGGAAAGATATTTCAGTGACAAAGTCCATGCCATTCTGACTGAAGAGGTTCCGGTACAAACTACGTTGCATGACAGCCCCAGTTTCCGTAGACTCACACGTTTAATAGGACTAAAATATTTACAACAGCCTTCAGATTTCGTGCTAAATATTGTCACATTAACTAATTTGTAAAAGTATATTTTTTACGAACATTATTCTAAGCAGGAAGCGCAAAGTAAATATTTGCAATCGAGTGCTCGTTCATTGTAAACAAACTTTCTTGCCGTCAGAGTACTCTTCCACCTATTCCAAATAATATTTGACCGGATACGACTGACCTTGTCGCAAATTGGAACTAAATCAACAAATGCAATCAAATACAGCTGGGAATTACAGCTGTTTCCACGGTTAACATCCCAAAGCCTAGGCGATCGTGTTCATGAACATATAAAATATTAAACAAGCTCGTTGTGAGCCCGAACGAACGTTTAAATAATATCATACTATTGAATATAATACTACTCAGCTTCAAAATTCCATGGCAAAAGTATCTAATGCTACCTCTGCGATCGAGAGCACATGGTAAGAAAGTCCAAAGTCTACATGGCCTACTCGCGTGCTCACATGTTCATCACATGTATTATCACGTCTCAGTTACGGTACCAGTTTACTGGCCGTGACCATAGTTAAATAATAATAACAAGCAGGCCGACACGTGAAAGAAAATGTGAGACAGACAAAGCACATGGTCGATTGCAATGACGTCATTTGCATCAGAAGAATTTGCCCCTGAAGAAGGGGGCAGCAAATTTGTAACGATGAATACACGTCCAAAAATTCCAAGAATGTTGATTTCGATTGCATAATGAAAGCGTTCTTTGACGAACGCAATAATATACAGCATAACATGTCTTAATCGAGCCAGTTTTTGCTTAACTACTCTGCTTACCCTTGTTGCTTCTTTGACAATGTTGTCCCACGCTTGGTTTGGAAGTGACATGTACTTCTCTATCAGTCTCTCCATGACGACTGAATCCTGCAAGCAACACAACACATGGTAATGATTTACTCTTTCTAAAACATCTTGGAGATCTCATATCATACAAAACACACAAAGCAGTTCTAAAAAGGAATTCACTTACAGTTTGTGCACTGATCATGTATCCAACTGCTTCATAAAAAGTGTGAACCTAGATGAAAACAAGATAAACAAAGTTCACAACTTATTCATCACAGCAATTTGCCTCTCAGCATCCCTAAAGCCAACACAGAGTGAGTTCTGTAAGGAAGACCATACTGCAGCTTTTAGTACTTTTTCCAAGATGTACCAACAAAATTAATTTGAAAATGCCCTACAAGTACGGTGGCTTCAAAGGGACATACACTTTTCTCTCTCTCTTTTTTTACCTGTGACTTAGCTGCGACTTTCCTGCTACTTTCTTGCGACTTTCCTGCCACTTTCTTGCGACTTAGCTGCGACTTTTCTGCTACTTTCTTGCAACTTTCATGCAACTTGCTACTTTCTTGGGACATAGCTGCAACTTTCTTGTGACTTAGCTGCTACTTTCTGGCGACTAAGCTGCTACTTTCTTGCGACTTAGCTGGGACTTTCCTACCACTTTCTTGCGACTTTCTTGCAACTTTCGTGCGAATTGCTACTTTCTTGCGACTTAGCTACTACTTTCTTGCGACTTAGCTGCTACTTTCTTGCGACTTAGCTACTACTTTCTTGCAACTTAGCTGCTACTTTCCTGCTACTTTCTTGTAACATCGTTAAGCCGTATGCATTGGCAGGCCAGGTTGTTTTATTTGAAAACAACAGGGACTCCCATCAATAATCGGTAGTCTGTTTTGCCTTGGCTTTACAGTATAGCTATGAAGTTTTTCGCCGTTTTCACTTTCACTTTGGTATGCTCTACGTCGCTGGCAGTGCTTTCATATTTTATATTACTCTCCTGCAATAAGGAACAATGCAGTAATGCGTGACGAGATAATCGAGAACTATTTTAATCTCGAATGTTGCGCCGCATAGCACTATGAACACAAATGGTGGAACAGACAATTAACTCTAAGTCAAAATTGAAGAGTTATGTGAAACCCATGAAAAACCCACTGGGTGTTAGCCATAGTAAAGGGAATCAGGGAACCGCACGAGATAAAGGAAAAAATTTTATTGACCTCGGTGGCAATCAAACCCATGATGTCTGGATTAACCGACCTCGTAGCTTAGTCGGCAAACCAACGGTACATCTAATCCGGCAGTTGATTATCTCGTCTTGCATTACTGCATTGTACAACAGACTGAAATCTGCCAATGGGAGGCAAAAGATTTTTTTTTGAAATTGACTTTTCACATGAATAAACATTTAAAACATGGGGTAAGTCTGCAGTTACTATATGCTAATGCTAATTTTTGCTGATCTTTTGTGACCTAATACGGTCTAATATCTTGTAATTGACCACCTCTCATTGGCTGCTTACCTGAGGTTTAACTGTATATAATTTGCATCTTTGAAAAATGTACAAGTACTTGCATCAATTTAACACTTTTTCTGTAGTGTTATTTAAAGTGCATATGAAGTGAAAAACAATTTCTGCTTATTTGATAGGCCTTTCAAATTACTGAAGAATGGCGTTTTTCCTTTTAAAAATCTTTTTTCGTTTCAGTGATATTAACGTTTTTCTATTATGCAAATTAGATTTGTGATGACGTCATATTGTTTGCAACGAAAAATTGTAAATGCTGATAAACAATATCTCTGGAAATATTGAAGCAGTGTTCTTGAAACTTGGCACCTTAATTGTCCGACACATAAGAAACAAAATGACACCCTTAGAGCTGTTGCCATAGCAACTCATTCAGCTCCAGTCTCTTTCTGTCCAAAAAACGATTCCTCCATTTGCAACCTCTCAAGTGAGACAAAGGGTCCTCTTGGAGCAGACATAATTCTCATATTGTCTTAACTTCTATCAATACATTGCGTAGGGTAGATGGTTCTTCTTTTAAGACAAAAACTGGGATTTTCAGTTTTTAGTAAAACAACACCAGTGGCAAAACTGTTGTCATGGCAAGAGCACTATGGGTGTCATTTTATTTCTTTTGTGATGGACATTTATGGTGCCAAGTTTCAAGAACACTGCCTTAATATTTCCAGAGATATTGTTTATTCAGCATTTTACATTTTTTCGTTGCAAACAATATGACATCATCACTGATCTAATTTGCATAATAAAAAAATGTTAATAATATCTCTGAAATGAAAAAAGATATTTCAAAAAGAAAAATGCCATTTTTCTGTATTTTGAAATGTCTTTTAAATAATCATAAATTATTTTTCACTTCATATGCACTTTAAATGAACTATTTCAACAGTAAAGATTTAGCAATTAGAAGTTGTATTACTTAAATAACACTACAGCAATAGTAAGGCTACCTGTTGTGGTTGAAGATCACAAATAATAGATTGTGTACTGTTCAATATTTCTTCTATAAATGGCATAACCTCACCCACTTGGACCTGATAAAGGAATAAATATGGTAAGTTTAATTCAATCTGAAATACATGTAACATATCAGCAAGAAGAACAAAAAAAGAACATCTTTTTTTTACCTGAACAAAATGTCTCCTGCATTTCTGTGCAATTTTGATGAATGTATCACAAGCCATATCTTGGACACCATCGTGAGTTTCTGACAAAAATAGTGTAATATTCTAGATGAGCATCTTAAGGTGCTTTTAACCCTGGGTCCCAGATGGCCCTTGCCAAAAGAAAACAATCAGTCGTGACACAGGCTACAGGGTACAAAGAAGTTCGGGTCCGATAGCCCGGGGCTAGTGGATTTTGTGGTCGTGCTAGTAGTTTTTATCCTTCACTTGCCCGACGGACAAGTAAAAGTTTGGGGAATTTTTTTTTCAAATTAATTGACTAAAGCACTGTAAAACGTCAAGATTTGTTTTTAACTTCCTAAATAATTCCTCTGTAACGAAAGCCGCTGTCTGCCACAGACAAATTTGCATAAAAGATATCGGGATCGCATTTTATTTAATTATTTTTTGGCGTGAAATTGTCGCCGCTCAAGAAATATTTCAAAGGAATGTTATGTTGTCTAGTCATGTTAAATTGAGGATCATCTGGAAAATTTGGTCGTGAATTCAAATAAGAAATTCATTCAGATGTTAAAAGCATTTTTGTTCATGCACGTGCATATTCAACCGTAAGAGATCACCGCGAGATAAATAATATTCGGCACCAAAATCAAACAACGATACCTTTGCCCTTTCCTGTGAATAATTTATGGAACACCATCCTATTGTTTTGAAGTCTTTTTCAAAATGAAACTAACAAAAAGTTTAACGAAAGTTTTGCTTATTTGAAATCTTTATCACGTTAAAAATGCAGATGAAAGTTCTTAGCTATGTATTTGCATACCGCGTAATTTTGTTTACGAGTTTACTGATACATGACTTGGCACTACCAAGTCTCGAAACGGCTACGTGTCCATTTAATTAGCTTTTCCTCAGAAAAACATTTATCTACTCAATGAAACATCTTAGCTCAAGAAGTAATAAGATGATGCGAGCTTCTAAAACATAAAATAATGCTGTAATTTTGTAAGAGTTAACTTATAGTAAATAAAGCTTTCCTTCTGTAACAGACATTTTTCTTGTGGGAAATGGTTCTTTTGAGTGAATTGCACAATAAATTACCGGGTAAGGCTTTTAACACTTCGCTTTGGCTAACTCTGTTTAGTGAACACATTAGAGCTTCAGATCCTAGTTAAATTAAATTGATTTTTTTGCTAGATTTCCAATATTTTCCAAGTTGCATAATTAAATCTAATATAAACACTGAATTGTGGTACCAGTGAATTAAAAGAGTCTTACCAACCGGTACTTGTCAGTTTACTAAACATTTAATATAAAATGCTTGCCGACATGAATAACTTAACTATTGATGAATTAATTAAATTAATTAATTAATTCATGAATTAATTAAATCATCATACTTTCAAAAAATTTTCGGGCTAGTGGAAATTACCCCCGGGCGAGTACATCTTGGCTCCAGCTTGCCTGAAAAGCTGGAAAATTGATCTTCTTTGTACCCTGGGCTAGTACTTAAAACTAGCCTAAGTATAGGATTGTTTCAATAAATGAACTTTTGAAAGCACAGTGTGGCAACTGATGATTAAAAATATAGAATACAATACAGCTTACCATGCATAAACTCAAAGAGCTTGTTCACCACAGTCTTCAAAAACTTCCAATGTGCCCTATGAAAAAAAAAATGAATGACATTGGAAATAATTAATGAAGACAGAGGAGAGTCCATGATCACTGCATCAAAAGCTTTTTTCATAACTGATAAAAATTCAGTATCTATTGTTGTGATACCTCAAGAATCTAGGATACTGTCCCACAATGTACATGATATTTGAGGCAATGATTGCCTTGTTGTCCTTTCCACGTTTGATTTCACACAAACCAAGAAGATCCTGTACAGCAGAACAATATTAATACTCAAACAAAAAATTGTAAACAAACATTTTAATTCATATCAAGATAAAGCCAAATTTACTATAGAGTTGTGCAGGAGGTCTATCTACAGTGTATACTTGTATATATAACATTACAACACAATGCTTTCTGAAGAGGAAGGAAAGCTCGCATACTGCGGGAAAATGGTCAGGAGCAAGGGAAGAGAAACTAGCATCTACCTAGATACAAAAATAACTGCTAATAAAACTGAATTTAGTACCTATAATGGTGAGATTCACAGGTTCATCAGTATTTCAAATACTGACAGTAAAATCCCACATTAAATCTCCCCTGGTTATAAGCCCCCCTGGTTATAAGCCCCTCTGGATATAACCCCTTCTATTTGCTAACAAAATCATATATTATTTTGGATATAAGCCCTCCCCTTCGGATCAAACTCAAAGCCCTAAATTTTGCCAGTTCGGTGTTAAGCCAACATGCTTTCAAAATCGGAAGAAAAAAAGGAAATGATTTTTTGATCATAGTAGCACTTTAATGGTATGTTATGGTTCCCAATTCAGATCTCAGCTATTCCTGTTTCCTCAAATTTCATTTTTTCATTTTTTTCATGTATGTATCAAATAGCACCAGGAAAAAGAAATGAAATATAACAGAAGGCTTGCAGTTATCATACCTTGATAACTGTAACCAAGAATCTTTTCTCATCCTCTTCATGCATTGCTCCACTGATTGAACCAACTGCCCAACAAAGCTGTTAATAAAGTCATATCACCATTACAAATTGTTTCAACTCATATGCACAACTGTATTGTCACACAATGCTCTTCACCCCTTTTGCAAAGACTAATGAACCCTAGTAAAAACAGTAAAATAAAAACAACAACTCACTGTATTAAGGTTCTTCCAGGACCATTCAGTGCCATTGACTTGATTTTGTAGTTTTTCTGTCATGATTCTCTCTGTGTCTTGGTAATCCAAATGTGTGAGATATACTACAATTCAAATCATAACACAAAATTACTATGTATCCCAGATATCATTTCATGCTTAATGGCTTGAATGGATTAATTACAAGTATTTTATTTATTATGCTAGTTACCTAAAGTTTCTCTCATATTTTTGTAGAGGTTGATGGCATCAGTGTCCTTCATAAACTCCCTGACGACTTCACCTTGATCATTCTCCACCACCAGAACCTGTGTATAATAAAACAGCACTTAAATAAGGCAATGTGGCAGACTTGAAATATGGAGGTTGCAGGTTTAAGTCCCACTGTGACCACTAAGTTGGAGTTGTTTCTCAGTAGACCCACGTTCAACTCCTTGGTCTTGCTTGTAAATAACCAACTGGTCTGCCTTCTGCCAGTTGGGATTTTTAAGCTTATAATATTTACGGCATGTAGTTGGTATAATTTTTATTTCAGTTTAGTTCTGACATCTAAAATTCTTTATCAAAGGAATAGAGAGATAAAACAAAACGTTAATGTTTATGACCTCTATTGTCTTACCTCCTCTGGTTTGGCCATTCTTGCAATCATGGTCAATCGTACCTAAAATATTAGATATCAAAGAGTGAAAGAAAGTTAGATAATCCAAAATTAATTTGTTTAAATTTATGAAGAGATTTCTGAAAAAAACAAACAAACAAGGCAATTTTTACAACTAATTTTGCTGAATTATAATTTTACCAGCAGAAATTCATTGTGATAACAAGTAACTAAAGATTAGAATCACGAAAAAACTATGTACACATGTAGCTCTTAGATCCCAGTAATGTGTGATCAGATAAAGTGGCCCAGGTTTGAACACTGCTTGGGGTCAATACATTGGGACAATTGACCCTCATAGTGTACCTCCATACACTGGGTAAAGCAAAATGGTACATTCAGGCTGACGATAAGTTAATATGACACATTCTAGGGGTTAGATGGGGGAGGACACCCTGCATAGGTCAGAATCTTACTTGGGGAAAAAGGTCCAGGGTAAGTCTTATGAGCCACTGTGACCTGACAAGATTCACCTGTAAGATTTCAGTTTGGACACGTAAAGCGATAAACAGAACAGTAGTATTTAACTTACTTTGGATAATACTGAGAGGTACATCTGTCTTCTGGGAGGGATCTGCTGAGACTGTGATGTGCCAATCAGAAGTGGTGCACTGGAAGGGAATGGATTCTCACGATACAAATCTGAGGCCAGAGCATTCCAGTACTCTAAACAAATCTTGAAGATCTCTGTTTCTTCTACCTCTGAGATCAAGACAAGGTAATGGAGAGCCTGCACAGAATAAAAATTGTGCATGTGACTGTGATGCTTTCTCTGCCTGTTTTAATTTTTCTTTTCTTAAGTTGTGAATGGCAGCCAAACATTTTTCTCTGACTATAGAAAAGCCAAAGTAGCACTCAATACAGCAACATGTTGTTGTGTTTTTAAAGCAAGTCCACAGTCCCTCCTGATCTGTAAAAATGTAGTTTTTATCTGTGTAATGAACAACTGGTTCAGTTTCAAGGACTGTCTTTATTGCTCAGGGTTGTCACTAAGTGCTGGCTACTGCTGAAATTCCCCGACTGTGAAAGAGGTGATCACCAATTGGATTTTGACGGGTAGGTCATTTGGCAAAGGACAACAAACAGTTTTTAGGTTAGACATGTACAATCACTTGATGTCTGAACCATATTGAACAGTCTACGTGTAAATGAAAAGTTTGGGATAAATTCCCTACTAGCTTGAGTATTGGTGCAACTATAGAAATAAAGTAATTGGAATAAAATCTTATTTTAAGCAGGTGTTTAGCATGTTCTCTTTCCATGTACTGTGTCCACTTGGTCGCCCAGCATTCAAGGTGTTGCAAAAGACTGGAGACAAAATTTTGTTTTAGGTTTTTTGTGAAAAATAGTGACTGGCTCAATGAAAATCTTAGCCCGGAGACCATTCTTTTTTCCTACAATTCTGATTGCACATTTTACTTGTAACATGAATGACATTCGTACCTCCAACAGAGTGGTATGAAGCTCCTCCTAGATGAAAAAGACAAATAACTGTTAGCTGGAATATAGGAAAAATTATTATAAAGATTCACATGACCTTTGGACAACTATTAGAAACTATAAAACCTCAAAGTGTTTGTCTACAAAGTTTTAAAGATGCAAAAGCCTTCACTAATGTCACCATGCCAGAAAAGGAAGCATTAATGGCTGCAAAATGATGAAACTTTACAATTCCTATGTTAAGTAGGAGCTTTCCTCTTCTGTCAAGAGGGAAATTTATATCTTAGAAGAGTATTGTGACAATTAATTTCACTTATTCAGTGTTTGTGGGCAACAAGCTATTTGCTTGTTTCTTGAATGGGTCACCTCAAAGATGTCTGCTTTAAATTTGTACTTTCTAAAATCAGACAGAGGTTTTAGCATGAGTTGTTAAGGTGCACTGAAAGATGAGAGTGTTAAAGACATCATCCTGAAGAGCACTTCCCATATTGCATACCTTCTTTTCAACCAACTGGCCATGTTCCTTTAGGAATGTACAAAGAAACAAACTCAGGTTCTGAATGAACTTCTGCTCATCATCTTTCCCATTTGCATAAGCATCTTTGATGTTGATTGTCAATGGAAGCATCTAGAGAAAAAGAAAAAGTCAGATGTTGTAGCCAATTAATTTCAGCATCTATTCACCAATATTTACTAGCTTCGCAGCACTAATAATGTTCTTTCCTAACTGCTGAAAATCCAGACTCCTATGACTATTGAACAGCTTAATATCCATCTATTTAAAATCTTAACCCTTTAAGATACTTTTAGAGGCACAAAATAAACAATTATTGGAGGGCATCAAAACTTTCAATGTACGGCAAACGTAAGATGACCACAAGAAGCAGACTCAAGTTCCTGTGTGTCTGTGACTGACATAGACATTGTACTGAACATGGTAAAATGTTTCAAATGCCCTAGACTACTATAAAGATCAAGAACTAGGTAGAATATCACTCACTTGTTTTAACTGGGCCATTGTCAAAGAAAACAGCACCACAAACTGTTCATCATACTGGTTTGCATCAATGCCAGCTGTTTTTATATTTACAGCAAATTAATGGTTAGAGATGGTACAATTCTACAAGAACATGCCACTCCAGTGGCTGATACCAAAATTTTATGCCTTTTTATGATAACAAACAATGTTTTTCATCTTACCAATCTCTGTCAAGCACTTCAATGTCACATTTCTGAACATGGGCACATTCAGG
Organism: Catalaphyllia jardinei; assembly: GCA_022496165.2. NCBI lineage: Eukaryota > Metazoa > Cnidaria > Anthozoa > Scleractinia > Caryophylliidae > Catalaphyllia > Catalaphyllia jardinei. Next base: position 2,186,267 of record CM042750.1, read on the forward strand.
AACTACCAAAAAAAGAACAAAAAGTAAACAAAACTATCAAGTGAAAATTGAATAAACATAACATAACATAATTTATTCATGATGAAAAACAAAATAACTATAAAGATACATCATGAAAGGAAACACGAGGTTAACCCTATAACGCTTCCTGAAATTAAAAACTAAAAAAAAAGTACATAATACATTCACTGCCTAAGGATAAAACTATTTACATATTTACAAGTTGAGAAAAGACTTTAATCTAGTCTTAAAAATTTTAAAAGATTCAGCTTCAACAATGTGCAGTGGTAGGTTGTTCCAATCCTTAACTATGCGAACAAAAAACGAATATTTGTATGGATTTACTTTTGCGCTTTTCACAGATAATTTATAAGGGTGGTTAGCACGTGTCCGGGTATCTAAAGCTAGTTCGAAAAAGTAGCTAAGACTAAAACTAGGGTTACCTTCATAAGAAAACACCCTGTAAGAAACTGAACACTCATAAAATCCATACTTTTATGACTTGAACAAAACACAGAACTAGCACAGGCTCTTGACATACTGACTACGAAAAACAACAATTAATATATTTCCATTGATAATCAAAATAAACGAGCAATTTCCCTTTCTTTTTCTTGTATTTTGTCTAAAAGAAATAAAAATCTCTTTCTCCTCAAAAAATTGTGTGAACGCTCACCTATTATGTCCCTAAATACGCCAAATGTTATTATCTCTTACATTACCTTGCATATAAGTGTGCTATTGAGCTGTGTCTCAAATATGTAGCCAAGAGGGATCCAGTTGAGAAATCGTAATAATGTCTGTAAAATAAAGAACAAATTTTTATTAAAAAATTTTACCCAAAAAATTCCATACTGAGTTTTCAGACATGTACATTTAGCACATAAAACACAAAGCACAAAGTTCATTTACGTTTTCAGCAGGAAGACAATTGGTTTGCAAATGGAGGCAAAAATTGTTGAACTGAACATCGTTTTTATATTAAAAAAAACAACTTCCTCCAGATGGTCAAACCTGACAGACTGAATCATCCTTGCACAAGGTCAATTTGCCAGGTGCTTGGTCCTTAAGGAAACTCCTCAGCCGAGCAAGTGTGTAACAAACAACAGGACATAGCTCAATGCAAACCTACCTCTAGTGTTGCACCAATGAGAGTAACATTCTGAGAATTGCTCTGAAAAAGAAATTTTAAATATCTATTTGAAACAGCTCCACTATCATGCAGAACTCAGATAGCTAGAGTGAATAAATTAGATACCATATATGTCTATTTTACAAAATAATACAACATCCACAAACTTTGTTTACAGAGCAAAACAAAGTTCTGTTGAATTCTGAAAGGTCTCAAACAATCTCCTGGCTGAGACTAAATACCATGTCAGACTTGTCACCAAATTTTTTTTCACGAGTACTTTACAATTCTTTTCTTACGCCAAATGAAAAACTTCTACAAAGACCAATCTATACAACAATAAAAATAATGATAACATATCATAATGTACCTGGAATGTATGTCCATTTAAAAAATATTCTTAGGTGGCTAGTATATTCAGAACTCACCAAAACATACTGGCAAAGAGTAAATATCTGCAGAAATTCACTGCACATGCTGAAAGGTAACAACAATATTATTAATATTAATGAATAAGCCTCTTACAAGGCAGTGGTCTAAGAAAAACTAAGAGGAGTCCAAATGTTCCTAATCCTGAAATCCTGGGTACCCTGTACTAAAGCATATAAGCAAAAAATAAGTTTTTCCAGTTGCACAAAGGCAAAAGTTAGTTGCCTGTGGCACCTGGGAGCCTCTAAAGCACTTCCTTGATTTTAGTTTAGTAATAATTTCAATTTTTTTTTAAGGATGAATAAATCTCAAATGATTCCACACTAAAGAAACTTGTTCAAAAAACCTGTCTTTCAAGTGTTTTGCCTTTGCTTGAGTCATCTGACCACTGGAGAAATCAAAAACCTCCTCACTGAAAGAGAGAGTCAGAATCATCAGTAATCAGTACTACCCTTTTTCAAATTGACATACATTCAAAATGCCAAGGTTTATAATAGGTTGGTCACAACAAAAACTCTCTTTTGTGTGCTAAATTTTTTCTTGTCCAAGATTCAACTTGAAAATTCCACATTCCAATTGAGGAAAAGTGCTAAAAACAACAGACAGCCATCAGACCTTGTCTGGCCAAATTTTAAACTAAAATCGCACATCAGAAACTTTGCGGCCATGTAAACCAGTCACATTTGGGAACTAGTAGTAGGGTTCTAGACTAATAGTAACAAACTTGACACAGGTGAAAGTGAAGTATGATCCTCGCAGTAAATTTTCCAATTTAAGCAACTGGAAAGAAGAAGCCTGAAAAAAAATCAGGGCTTCAACGGGATTCGAACCCATGACCTCCGCGATACCGGTGCGATGCTCTACCAACTGAGCTATGAATTATTTCATATACACTTTACATCAAAATTGACACAGGCTAGTACAAATTGAGATTTAGATTCCAAGCAGAATTATACTTCTACTGGTTTCTTTATTTAGTGTAAATCAGCTATTCTTGTAGGGTTAAATAAAAATCAAACCCGAAAAGCAGTCACTTCCCATGATTACAAATGCAAACGTTGAACACTGTAGGAATGACAAAAGGTGGCCATCTCAACCTAATTTCATTAAACTCCAATCCCAGTTTTTTTAAAAAAAGCATGCAAAAAATGATACTGCACCAAAACATGTGGAATGCAAAATCCAGTAGCCCAGTGTGTTTACAAGTTGGTTTGGAGGCAAAGAAGGGAATAAGTGGAGTACAGAATGAGGCATCATTTCATTCATGCTCAAACAATTCAGCAACTACTTAGACTCAGCTGATTTTGCTCTAATTTTCTTCAAACTGACAATTAACAAGTAAAACTTGAATTGCATCTATGAAGCACGCATACTTCTAAATTTCTTTTTACTCCGAGACTGAGTGAAACATAGGAAACATTGAAAGTGAAGATGATCATTGCCGTAAGAAGCCTGAAAAAAATCAGGGCTTGAACGAGATTTGAACCTGTGATCTCTGCGATACCGGTGCGATGCTCTACCAACTGAGCTATGAAGCAACACATTAACATTGGGAGCGAGGTCAATTCATTGAGTTCATATCTTCCGTGCAGTGAAGTGATGTGAAGTATATATGAAATAATTCATACTTGTATTGCGGTTGTAGATGAAAGTGAAGAGTGATCATCACAGTACAAATATGAATTATTTCATATATACTTCACATCATTTCACTGCACAGGAAGATATGAGCTTAATAAATTGACCTCGCTTCCAATGTGTGGCTTCATAGCTCAGTTGGTAGAACACTGCACCGGTATCGTGGAGGTCATGGGTTTGAATCCTGTTCAAGCCCTGATTTTTTTCAGGCTCCTTTCCAATTGCTTAATTGGAAAAATTTACTATGATGATGATTGATCACTCACACAAGTTTTTTGTTCTTTTTTTGGGATGCAAATGGAATGCAAAGATTATTTCACATAAAGCTATGCACTAAGAGCTGCTCAATAAGCTATACATTAGAGATGTACCCACTATAGTAGAAGGTTGATACACTTTTTAAATTGTTCATTTTTGCATTTTAAAGCAATTTCTCTAAAAATGTCTACCTCCTTCATACTGCTGTTTGCCTTGGGGGAGGGGAGGGGGTTAAAGAGTTAACACATTAAATAGTGAAGCTTATTTATGTTTGTCCAGCATGCAATTAAAAAAATACTAGAATACCTTTTTTAGCTAGGTATTATAAGAAGAACAAGAATTTTATGGCTTAAACAAAACAAATCAGAGGTAAACATTGCAGATGTCAAGAAGCTTGTAGTAACTAATTAAGAGTGACAGGTATGTTAAGTTATACATTAAATTAAATCTAATAGAGGTCATGAAAAATTAAAAATAGACCTTTACCTGAGCAGCTTCAGAATCACCATATTGTTTTGGCAGAGGGACTCGTTTGCTTTGCTGGCACCTACTATATCGCTCACAAATGTTGGCCATTTTTTTGGCCACTCATGCTTCAAAATCTAACAAAAGTAAAAAAAAACAATGAATAAATAACTTGCAGAATACAACAATCCAACAAGCATGAATCAACAACAACATTTTAATATTTTAAGTCAGTATTGAAAACAACTGGGAAGTTGCCAAATTAAAATCATACTTACACCATCCTAATATATGGCAGCCTCACCATTTTTAAAAAGCAACTTAAATCATTTCTTTTTAAGAAAGCTTTTAATTTGTTGGAATAGTATGTTTAATTTTAATTTAGGATCTTTTTCAAAATTTATTTAACCATAGCTTGACAAATTTTTATTTATCAATTATTTATTAATTTAAATTATTGTAAAGCGCTTTTGAATATTCTTTATAGTTTTAGCGCTATAAAAATTCATTATTATTTATTATTATTATATTAGTTCAAATCTCATTGCTTAAACAAGACCATGTCTGGTCTGGACAAAGCCAAGAAGAGTTATAACACTCAAACTCTAATTAAAATCAGCACAATATATAATCCTGCAGGGATTTTAAAAGTTTGACTGATTTGGCCAGCAGCCCATTTCTAACTTGTAAACAAAAACACCTGTCAAAAAGCATTAGCTATAGAGTCCATGATATTTCAAACTTAGTTGAATTAAAACATTAACACAAAAGTCTCGCAGGCAAACGTGGTCATAAACCTTATTCTCCTTTATTTACATAAATATTATCCAAACCCACAGAAATGACATCGTATTCTAAATATGAATATTTTGGCGGGAATCACCCTTCTCAACGAAACCGACATCTCATCTGACATACCTCCACCAAAATCATGTTCAGCTTTCCAATATATGTTTTCTCTTTCTGGGAAGAACCAAATAAAAACAATATTAATTTGCAAGCGACTTTTATCGGATTAACGAAGACTATAAATCAGACAATAAGCTTAGATATATTCGAAAACAAACCCAAACTTCGAAAAACAATCACACCTCCAACAACTCGGCGTCAGACGAAATTTTTATTATCAGTCCTACAATGTACTTCTTTATGCCTGAAAAACCAGAGAAAATCCACCTTTAAATCTGAATCGTCAGCATTTTTTTAAAAATAAATTGCCTCTCAGGGCACGAAAAATGCAAATTTCTTCGGACAGAATCGTTGTAAATCCTGTAAGACTAACCTTCACACTGTTCTGCAGGGAGAACTTTCCATCGTGTCTTGATCACTACTTCGAGTATTTGGAGCGCGAAATACTGAAAAAAAATTGAAACCATGGCCTCAAAAATACGACCCCTCGGAAAACTGCAGTTGTGGTAGCCCATAGTGTACCTTTGTCTGTTGGTTGTTTGAATACTCGAGTATAGTATCAACTCTCGTCCATGCGTCAGGGTGCTGTTTGAGTTGAGTCAAGATCTGGTCTGCCATTCTTTGCTGAGGAGGCGAAAAAATATCCTTCTGTCAGAGGGACCCTGGTTTGTATTTCCAAAATCTGCTCATTCAAAATTTGTGAAGTGAACAGAAAATATGTATCAACCTGCGGTCCCTGGGCCATGTAAAAACAAGAGACGACCGAGTCTAGTAAAGTTATATCGAGTTTTTGAGAGAAATCCAGCAGCTGCGTGGCGTGCTCTATAGTTGCCATTGCCGTAGGCATTGGAGTAAAGAGACAGATCACGAGAAAATAAATATATTCTGAGTATAAACTGAGGAAAAATTCGACAGAAACTAAAAACGCGACCTTCTCTGTGCACTGCACGAAGTTTTACAGCGAACACCGCGGCCAGTTTGCACCGCTTTTCCCGGTTTAAACCAGTCATATTGTTAGAGAGGCCCGGATGTAACAGGTTTGGAGCCCTTTCTGCTTCTTTCCGTGATACTACGATGACGGAATGAATGACTATTGAAAATTCAGTTACTCATCGCCACAATAACAGAAATTTTGCTTTCGCATCGTTTTAACCACGCAAAGTGTGTAATTTTGAAAGTTCATGAGTCGAAGGGTGCCTGACCACGTTTTGTTGATTTCACGGCCCGAAAATAGTAATTTGACAGTTCATTGACCCATTTCCGGTCTATTGATAGTAAAATCCCATTCACGAACGCTGCACGTGTTGTACCTGACGAATCAGTCAATTGACCTCGTCTCCACGCAAACACAGTCGGGTTGTGTGACCGTCGAAACAAACTGGATGCCTTTCCACAAATATTTCTTGAAATCGTCTAAAGATCTAATAACGGAGGCTTTGGATAAACAATTGAGAATAAAAATTAGTGATAAAAATTTTTATTCTCAATCGTCTAAATATCCTTCCGAAAATTCTTAGAACTTTTTTCAAAATATCTCGAAGAAGCCTCTAAATATCTTTAATTTTATTTTCTTAATCGCTTAGGGACCATGGTTAGCCAAAATGTTATAGAACGCCGAGCGAAGCAAAAAAAAAGCGAAATGAAAAAAATATAACCGTTTTTTCCTTTAACTTTTTTCTTGCTTCTGATATTAAACGATGTTCAACGTAGATCAACGTAGACTATTAAAAACTTTCTCGAAATTTTACTCAGGCTTCGGTCAGTCCTGGAAAGAAACCCAAACTAATCTTTCCTACAGGAAAAAATCACAAATGTTTCGAAAAGAAATCTTATATTCCTGCCGATTTATCGATCGGAGAAGTTAAGACTCTTTGCGGGGAAGGAAAGAAGAAGAGCTTGGCTAACTGATCCTTCTGATTCCTCTTTTTTTCTTTGAACGCGTGTGACTTATTCTGGTCTTCGTGCCTCGTGCTTGCGCTTGCCTTTACTGTCATTTTGATTATTTTTGTGTGTGACAATTTGTCACACTCCAATTCTTTGAGTGACATTTCCTAACCCAGGCGCGCGAAGATTGCTGGGAATGTGGTCGGTGAAGAAATGAAGGGATGGCGGATAAACCATGATAGTTTTTCACATGAAAAAGACCATAATATAACACAAAAAGAAGCGGGAAATACAACCAGCTGAGAGAGCTTTTACAGAAGGTATTATCCACACGATATACTTCTCTTAATTGTCGCAAAAATGACCGCGCAGTCGGACAATTGTTAGGGGAAAAACACACGAGGTGCTGTGAACTACAGATCTAGCTTTTGACTTTCAATCGATCAGTTGACATGAAAATGTTCGCGAAAACCTTCAAGATATGGTATGTTAACCTTAATTTCCTCTGTTGTGTTTGATTTAAGTCCTACTATTTATAAACTCTGTAAAAATACATTAAACCACTTAGATTTATGTATGGATCCATCAAATCGCTTACATGGCACTTGTGGCTTAATGTATATCTCTGCACGCGAGAATTTCCGTACGCGAAGCTTTTCGATCGAAGGAGCGCTGAGGTAAGTTTTTGATCTTGTTGACAAACTTGCGAAATTAGCTTCATATAAGTGCCTAAAAGGCAAGAAAAGCACTCAGTTGAGAAGGTTCCAAGCCAACTCTTTGAAGAAAAAACGGAGATATTTTATCCATTGAATTTGAAATTTGTGGTTATTTTAATATCCAATAGCAATCTGTGAAGAAAATAAGTTGTGAGTTATTGAACATATGGTAAATGCCATAGCGTGTACTATCGAGTTATGGTTGCACGCGGGAGGTTGCTAAGCATGAAAGAAGCGTAAGATTCGCACGAGGCGATAGCCAAGTGCGACTCTAGCTTCTTGAGTGCTTAGCAAACCTCCCAAGTGCATCCATAACTCAATAGTACATGCTATGGCATTTACCATTTGTTTTGTCACATAACATTGAGACATTGTAACAACAGAAGTCTTTTAGAGTCCATGCCACGTTGCTTGCGTTAATGTGTCACGCAATACCTTTTTCAGCTCGCGCTCATTTTCTTTGACGTTGATATTGTGGTAAAAGACAAATTGAAATGTGGTTTATCGTGGTCTGTACTCTACCCGAGAACGAGTATGTGTCATTACTTGTTTCCCAAACAGTTTTTTTTTTGTATTCCTTCTGCATATTAAGTGAGTATGTAAAGTTTATGAAAGGAAAGTCTGACGCCTACAGGCAGGTAATTTGCATAATGCAGCGCGTGCACTTCCAAGTCCGAGTCGGTGTTTTCAGTTGTCAAGACAAATATTTATTGAACGTTATCTTTGATATTGTGGTAAAAAGCAAATGGAATGTGGTTTATCGTGATCTGTACTCTTATCAACAACGATATGCGTCATCACAGTGGTCAAAATGTTGTGGACTCACGAAGCGCATGGTGAGTACACAACAAATTGAGCTACATCACAAAGCGTACGCTTTGCTTTAGTTATTGTGTACGTCAGCAGCATACACCAATCAGCAAATAGTAGATGCTGAATTAGCCAATCAGAGCGCGCGCCTTGCTTTAGTTATGTTATAACGATTTTTATCAATTGCCGAAAGTAGCCAGAAGCGATTGGTTCATCGATTGTTATTGTCCTTTTATAATTTGCACTGATAAAATGTTTGACGAAATTTGTTTTTAAGGGTTTTATTGAGTCATGTAATCATAGCCTGTATCTTAAACAATCATCAAGAAACTAATAAGAACAGAGACGTTTTGGGCTTAAAATCTTTCTTTTCTAGTTTATGATACTAGAAGCTCAGGTCAGAGTAGGAGCGTAAAGCCTAGACTATGACTAGTCCTCCTTTAACTTAGTCTGCCGTGCGTGACACAAAAGAGTAACCATGAGAAAATGGGGGCAAAAAACACAAAAGGAGGAAACTAATGTAAGAATAGAACTCGGAGTAGGCCAAAAGAAAAGTAAAATCTGTCATGCTGAAGATGAACTTCTTGTGTTGTTCCAGGTATTATTTTACACCATAATGTAGCATCTTTGAATAGTTTGGGTGGTTATTGTCATTTTTTTAACAGGATAACAATTGATATTCCTAAAGGCAGGAACTATTGGTTGCTATCTATTTTCTCCAATCAATAGTAATTGATAAAGAAATAAATTTTTCCGTGAGTTATCTATTGCTATTGATTGCTGATATCAATTGATAGAAATCAAGGATTGATATTAATTGATATCAATTGAATCGGTTGATTTCCGATGTTGATTTTTATTGATTGACTAGGCCTGGTATATTTAACAATTATTCCATGAGCGCGCGTTGGATATGAGATGATAGATAGCCAACAAGGCGCGTAGCGCTGAGTTGGCTATAATTATCTCATATCCAAAGAGTGCGAGTGGGATAATTGTTTTATTAAAAACGCCCCCAAAATGATAGAAAACTAGACTACAAAAAGAAATAAAAAGGCCCCAAAAACACGCATACGCTCGCCATTATTGTAGATCATGGTATAATGGCTCATATACCATGATGACTAAGCCAATGAAAATTCACCATTTGCATTATCCAATGATCCAGTTTTTTATCTGTACATTTATTTAACCATATATCAAGGAAATTAATCCCAGCTTCTTTCAGGCAACCAAGATGGCAGAGAAAGTCACATTATGAATTTGAATTAATGAATTAATGTATGTATTTATATACCACACATATCATGTCTCATGGCTTTTTACAATTCGATTAAGTGAGATCGAACGTCAGCTCATGAAGGCGCCTCTGGCTGCCACTATCAGTCCATATTTGATCTCACTTATGCACGCAACCCATGCATGAAATGTAGGATGAAACTAGGGATAGATAGACACCGGGAACTAAGTGCCCTACTCTTTTTGATGAGTGTGTGGGTTCTTTAACGTCCCCTGCTAACCATGAACCACTGAAGATACAGGAGACAGGGCCTTCAGTTTATAGTCCTTATCCGAGAAGACTTGAACATCTAACCATTGCAGATATAATTACAAAGGCAGCACATTCTCCTCAGTTATTTTAAGACCCTGAGTGTTGGTTTGGCCTGGGCCCAAACCCTCGACCTCCTACACAGCAGACTGGCACTGTGCCAGCTTAACCAGGCGGCAGTACAAGAAATACAATATGGTTTTGATAGAAATACAAGTACATGATGTACATATAGTAGTATTTCTGGCTATCCATCAACATTTAGCTCCTTCAGACCTCCAAAAACATTCTGAAAGCAGTTTTAATCTGTCTTTTTGTCATAGTTGGCCCAGTTTCTTGTGTTTACAATGGATTTATCAGTCGAACAGGATAGTCTTGGAGCTATTGGCTCTGATGAGTTTCCCACGCCTTCGGAGATCATGTCAGAAGAGACCCATTCTTTAATGGAATGTTCACCAGGTGACTGTACTGATGTACATATTACAGGATCTGCTAAACAAGATGAAGGTAATTGGGCAACATTGATTGAAACCCTCAGTCAATACTCAATCAACAATCTATCGACAACTCGGTTGACACTCGACCGGCATTCAGTCGATGTCCCAGTCAACAGTCAGTCAAGAGTCAACTAATTTTGATTGATGCATATAAGTTGGTGGACACTCAGCCAACTATCATCTGACTGTTGGTTAAGTGTCAATCAAGTTTTAACTGAGTATTGACTGGGATATCGATGAAGATGTTGATTCAGGGCAACAGTCAAGGATGTTGATTCAGGGCAACAGTCAAGGATGTTGATCGACACTTGGCCGCGGATGCCCTTAGTACACATGATCCAATTGCCTGCTTTTTTCTGTGGCATGTCTTATTTTTTTAGTAACCACTAACAACAATATTCATTACTGGCTGTATGGAAATTAAAATATTGAATGTACAATCCTGGCCAGAATCTGATTTACTCCTTTCCTCCTCATCCCATCCCCATCTCAATATTGCAACTGAGCATGAAGCAACTAGGATTAAATCTGTGTCCCCTTGTTTTCTGATAACCATAAAGTCACCTAGTGAAGAGAGACACTGAGAGTATTGGGTTTATTCAGTGACGGATGTATGGGAGGGGCTTAGCCCCCTATTTTTGGTAAAAAAAAAATTCAAAAGAAAGAAAAGCCGACAGGGCAAGCAAACCCCCTTCCCACTTGCTCAAGGCCTGGATCTGCCAGTGTGTAAATTGTTCTAGAACACAACAGGCTTGAACTGGACTGCTCAATCCACAGTCCAGCACACTATAAACCATTTGTAGCATTAAAACTGTGTAAAGTAAGATGTTAAATTTCAGTGAACTGGCAGCAGTCTAAGCCCAGACTCGCATACTATGTATTTTCACTTCATCTTGACCAAGAACCAAACTTTCATAATGGCCTTTGTCTGATCAGGACTTAAACTTGGAACTATCAATATGGTATCCAGCACTTAGTCATTAACACATTGACCCTCCCACTGAGTAAACTGGCAGGTTTAAGGCTCTTGGATGTTATGACTCCACTGATGTAATCCTTTTGATGTGTGCACTGTTGGACAGATTGCTGTCAGCCAGTCCAGCAATACCTCATCACAATTCTATTCAGCAAAATGCAACTCTGAGCATTCATGAAGACATTATCACAATATTTAAACAACTCAGATAAGCTGGTATTACTATGATAAAATACTTGATTGACTGAGTAAAGTTGACCTGGGTAAGAAAATATCTGACCCTCCCACACAATCAATAAGTTCATCAACTTGAACTGGACGTCTATTTTTTAATGATTTTTAAGGATCTGAAGTGTCTGCTGATTGTACCTCTGGTGTAGTACAGTCTCTTGCCAATGACATCATAGAAGAGACCAGAGCTGATGGAGCAGAATGTGTTACTATTGTAGCAGATGCCATTAACTGCAGTTCTCAAGTGTTAGGTGAAAGGACTGAAGGTGCAGATACAGATGATACAGGTAATTGCACTGACTGAATACCTTGTTTCATTTTGTAATCATTAGGGAAACTATGTCATGTAAGTTGTAAGGCAGCTGATTCATAGTTGAGTGTCAGTCGATAACTTTGGTCAACATCTTGATCACTCAATTGACATCTCAGTTGATACTTTGCCATCAGTTAAATGACAGTCAATAGACCATTGCGTGTTGATCAGCACATATGTGTCAATCGACACTCTGCCAGTCATCAACCAACAGAGTGTTGATTGATTGTTGGTTGGGATGTTGAAAGAGTGTCAATCAAGATGTCAGTAGAGTGTCTATCAAAGGTCAATCAAGGGTATTGATCGACTCTTGACCGCAGACTCCATTAGTACACGATTCTGTGTGTATCACAATTCTGATAATTTTCAATATTACCTCAATCTCTATGCTAGTAAGATTGCCCAACACTTTTGACCTGTTTTTCTATTTCAGAGCAGCACTGTTTTCATGTCAAGTGCTTCAGTAGAAATAACGGTCATGTCATAATAGATTACAACTTCAAGAAATACTGACTTCTGTGCGGTTTTCTCAGTGATAATCATTGTTTTCTCTTCTTTGTTTACTAGGCTTATTATACATTCAAAACTGCAGTTCACCAGAAGAAAGTCCACAGACGCATATGCTTCTACTGCCCAGATCGCGAGATGCCTCAAAGTAAGTCTTTAGTTCATATAATAATGATTACACTTTTTCTGGGACTATAGAGTGAAAGCTCTCCAGATAGTGTAAAAACAGAATAATTTAGTTATATGACAAGTGTTACCCTCCTTAGGCTAGTAGAATGAAGAATCGTTTTACTAATAGGGAACTAAATGTTAAAAGTCACTATTTGCATGATTAAAGCAAAATACATGATAATAATCTATGTGCATAATAATAATAATTATTATTATTGATATTATCATGAGAATATACCTCTTACTAGCCAAATTCAGGGTCCATACCATAAGTTACAGTCTGTGTTTTTCCCCTTTGACTTATGGCCATAAATCATAGGGGAACAAATGAGGTTCCGTAACTTACCGTACATACTGAGAAGATGAGGTTAGTAATATATTTATTATATCTCTATTGTGTGCCTGATGGGTTAGGGAGCAATTCCTATTCACGAGGAATGGCTTCAAATTTCTGAAGCATGCCAACATTAAAATTTGTTAATCTGAAATCGTTTTAATTCCTTAGCCTGCATTAATACACAATTTAGAGTACAAGAAAGTTCTAAACTTTTACTTGCTATATAAGTTAAGGAGATTAGTAAATTAAATCTTTATCTTTCACTAACCAGAAACCTGTCAAGGATGTTTGAATGTGATTACGCTGAATGTGGAAGAACATTCACCACTGCTGCACATCTCAGATACCACATGCGTACACACACTGGAGAAAAGCCATACTCCTGCTCGCATGAAGGGTGTGGCAGGAATTTTACCTCATCAGGTTATCTGCGATATCACCAGTGTACGCACAGTGGAAAAAGAACCTTCAAGTGTCAACATCCAGGATGTGATCGTGTGTTTGCATGGCCTGCACACATGAAATATCACATGAAGACACACACGGGGGACAGAGCATATCACTGTTCTTTTGAAGGATGCAACAAAAGCTTTTACGTGTTGCAGCGACTCAATGTTCACATGAGAGTTCACACAGGTGAACGACCATACACATGTAATGTGGAGGACTGCATGAAATCATTTACCACACAAGGAAATTTGAAGAATCACATGCGGATACACACAGGTATATTTTGATCTCCTTTTCTATCCACTTAATAAGTTCAGAATATGTCCTTAGTGTTTTGTTTTATGGTATTCATGCAGATTTAGAGAAATAACTATTTTATCAGTGCTGGATAATTCAAACCATTAACAGATAGCAGAAGCTCATGCGAAAATTTCAACTTGATTTGTACAACATGTGAGACAGTCAGAAAGAGAGTCACACTGAAAAAAACATTTGATTGTCAAAATAACACCAATTTTTAAAAAAATGTATGGCAAGGAAAGTCAGTGCACGTAAATTCAATTCATTATTTTGAAGTTGTGAGAGTTTGTTAGGTTGTCTGTAGCTCGGCACTGTAATGGTGGCTACTCTCACCACACAATTTTAAGCAAAACCATAAGGTAGCCTTCTACAAACAACCACAAAAGGCTAAGTAATTGCGTATTTTCTTGAAACATTTAGCCAATTTGTAGGAAAAGGGTTACTTTATTAGCTTGAGGCCCATGACTTTCATGAAAACCCTCCACTTGATGTTTAAAATGCGAGTCAAAAACCTCAAAGTGATGTCTGGCTCTGGTCATGCGAACCCTAGTGGTTAGATGTTCACGGGAAATTTGAGTCTAAAAGTCTCTAATGAATACCAAGCCCACATAGTCATTCAAACATTTCTGTATTGTCAGGTGAGAGACCCTACACCTGTTCAGTGGAAGGGTGTGGTCGGACTTTCACGGAGCATTCCAGTCTTCGAAAGCACAAGTTGATACATACTGGAGAGAAACCTTATGCATGTGAGATCTGTGGAAAGACTTTTAGTCAGAGTGGTAGCCGTAATGCTCATCAAAAGAGGCATGGTGATCAAAGCAAGAGTGACAAGAGAGCTAAGAAAGCACTAAACAAAAATGCTACTGCTTCTCTGATGTCAGATGACAATGACGTTCGCCAAACGATACTTCCTCATATTGAAAACATGGATGATACAGGTGATGTATAATGCATGCATGACACTACACAACACAACACAACAATCTTTATTTGTATTCACACTCATAATTGCTTTAAATAACAAGTTACAAAATTGAATGAAGTTATTAAAAGTAAAATTGGAGTACTAGCTGCCTGGAATAAGGGGATTTACCGTCATCCACATGGTAACATGCAAAACTTTATGGATTTTAGTAAATGGTTTGAACCCAGGAGTGTCAGTAGTTCGTATTGTGTGATCGTCCGGGTGAGAATAGTTCTGAAAAGAACTGTTGTTGGTGACTGACGTTTCGACACCCTGAGCGGAAGTCATCTTCAGATGACGAAACGTCAGTTACCAACAACAGTTCTTTTCAGAACTATTCTCAGCCGGACGATCGCACAATACGAACTACTTTATGGATTTTCTTAACTCTACTATTGAAAAGATTATCTTAGGAGATTTTAGTCTTGACCTGCTTAAACTGGATTCTCACTCTGATACAGATAATTTCTTAAACACTTTGGGGTCCTTCAACTTTCAACCACATAAGAGGGAGTTCCGTGACGCACTTATCTAACCGCTAGGCTGGGCTTGAATTGATATAGATTAAATCCTATTCAGGGTGGATTAAGTAGAAGGGCTGGGGGCATGGCTTTCACTCTTTTCCACCAGGGTGAGGCTAAATCGCGTGGGTGGGTGGGTTGTGG
>CM042750.1:2211467-2264099 GCA_022496165.2 Catalaphyllia jardinei
CCCTCACTATAATTAGTATCACCCAACTAGTGGACTAATGCAAATCCTGCATTTTGATTGGCTACGCTCCTAGGGGTCTAATAGTAATAGTCATCGAGTAGCGAAATTCGCCGATTTTTCTTTCGTTTTTTCCCCCAAATCAATATTTCTTAAACTTGCATTTGCTAACTTTGTTATTGCTTACTTTATTCTGTCTTTCTGTCTGTTAGACCCTTCGCCCTCAGGGCTACGGATCTAATTGTTAAATATCCGGTGCAAAACAGCTCCGTTTTCGTTTGAAAACAGATTAGTGTCCCTAATAGCGAGTTTTAGTAATGACCGCGGCGACGCGGAGAAGACGCCTTGTAAGAAATGATTTTAGGACATTCTACCTTTGACTGTCGCAACTCTGTAAAGATCTGTTCAGAACTTGCTCAGGCTAAACATACACCTACATCGTTCAATTCCAAAATTAGCCATTGCGGTTCGCTTTCTCCAAGCTGATAGATAAAACTTAGTCATTTCACGTTGTTGTTTTGCAGAGGACGACAAATGTATCAAGATATAAAACGCACATGCTCATTAGACCTTTTGTTTGGTGATGTTCTCGTTGCCGTCACACGCTTAAACCATTGGGGAGTTTTTAGCAAACCACGACGGCGACGGCGACGAGGCATCACCTAACAAAATTGTTCTGCACTTACGTTATAAACCTTTGTACATTTCTTTGCCGTCCTCTACAAAACAACTACGTGAAATAAGCAAGCTCTGCGTATTCTGGAGAATGCGAACCGCAATGGCTAATCGAATTTTAAAAGTGAACGCTGTCGGTGCAGGCGTACTGAACAGATTTACCGAGTTGTGTCATTCGAAAGTTAAATATAACTTCATTTTTTTTACAAGAGGTCACTCCCGCCGTCGCCGTTGCTAAAACTCCCTATTTAATGAATCAATTTCTCGCCAAGGGCTGGGAATCCGAAAGGACCAGGCAACAAAATTAAAAAGAAAATATGTACGAGTATAGTAGGATTCGAAGAGGGTAAAGTGCAGGTAACGGTTAAGAAATGTACAATGGTTCATAATACACGCCAGAATCTTTTGTTTGGCGACGTTCTCGTGGCCATCTTGTTTTGCTCAAACTCCCTTTTGATTTGGCGAGGGAATCTCGTCAGCCACACCTTTCTTACCGCTTTTCCACAAGAGCTGTGATGTCAACTTTGCAGTGACTTTTCGAACGAATCAATCCTGGAACCAATGGGTCCAGACCTACTCATTTATCAATTTTGTTTGGTGGGAAAGACTTCACCGAGATTCTCCAGTGAGCCAAAGCAAGTGAAGCCTTAAAGCCGAGTGGCTCAGCTGCCAGAGTTTATCCCTGTTTCTTAAATAGTAATACTAGCGAGCTTAAAACTTCTACTTGAGTAGCATGAAGCGGCTAGGAGTATCTCTTCTCCCCCTGAACGGGCTGCAAGTAGTGTTCCTGCCAGGGCTAGAACCCGGACCGCTCGATCCGGAGACGTGCACGCTTATCACGAGGCCACGGTGCCTCCCAGCCATGCAAGTAAATATTTTTCAAACCAAAATGACAATTCCTACTTCTGGCCTTTAACTTAATTTCTCAATAATTTTAAAATAAAAGAAATTGTGACCGTGGACTGTTTTCTCCTTAGTTTAACATCCCACAGCGTCTTACTACACTTCCAAACACCTGTACTGAAAAAAAACCCGTAGGCTCCATATTTGTAGCTCTTTTAATTTAGACGTTTCTGGATGTACCATTCTACAATGAGCGACAAAAGTAGAGACACTTTTAGGAAAAGACGATTTTCGATAGTTAAGCATTTGCTCTATTTTAGTTGCATCTAGCGTTAAATCTGATACCTCCCGCTCCCCAATTCAATGTTGTGTAGGCGCTGTGGTCTGTACAGTCGAAGAAATAGAAAAAATCAACATTGTTTTTGGGGGCAAGGGGGAGAAAAAATTTGAAGACGCAGAAAATCGAATTTTACTGCTAAGTGTCTCAACACTTTCGTCGCTCATTGTAGCAACACGTAAACACAATTTTTCCAAATTTCTTTCAATAACCCTTTCATTATTACTCAACAACCTGGATCATGATTCAAGGTTAACTGCAATGTCAAGTTTACAAGGGAATTTCGACGACGACTGCTGCTACCCAAAAGAATATTGATCGTCGCAGGCTCTCTGTCCGAGTAACAGTAGATCTATCTAATCCGGAGGTCGCGGGTTCGATTTCCACCGAGGCCAAAATATTTTTTCTTTACCTCGTGTGGTTCCCTTCACTAGGGCTAACGCCCAGGGGGTTATTCATGGTGTTCAATTAGGACTTTAATTTCACTTCAGAGTTAATTCTCTGTTCCACCATTTTTGTTCATACTGCTACGCGGCCCAACATTCATATCTATTCTCTTCATAGTTTTCCTAGTTGTTTTGTCCTTTAGTTCTTTGTTTTATATCAGCTGTGCCTTCCTACACCAAGTAAGAGCCTAACTATGTGACATCACTACCACCACGCCAAGGAAGATACCACAACTCATAACTCATCAGATCAACACACTGTTTATTTTCTGAACACGCCAATATACAAAAGCAAAGCAGAAAACCAAAAATTCAATCAGAATTTATTTTCTGAACTTGCCAATTAAACAAAGCTAAACAGTCAGCTAATAAAGTCCACTCATTAATTTATCACTTGATCAGGCCAATACACATCCAAACATTGAACAGGAAACAGGGTTTGGCCGAATTAGAAGCCAGAAACTAATTTCACGTGCTGCCTGCCGGCTGCGAAAAACCAGACTTAAAAACCCATTATGGGACAAAAATAGTCTGGAAACATAGTCCTGACCCAAGGCAGACAGCAGGCAGTCAGGCATGCCATAAAAAACTAACTTAGTCATGAACTAAGGTTAATTTACCAAGCTTCCAAATTATACTTTCAAATCCAAATTCTCCTAATCATTGATCCAATTATTGATCTTCAACTTTGTTTTCATTTTGGTAATCTGTGGAGATAAAAAGAAAATTATAATGATTTAAGTGAGGTAATACTACAAATGCAGAGCAAAGTGCACTTGGGCACAACTAAAAACAACTCCGTAAGTGACTTTTAGGCACACTATCATAAAAAAGACATCTTTGTTGCTTGCAAACAAAGGTTGATCCTGGAAATTATTAAGCAACTGACTTTAAAATTTACTTGCATGACGACAATGTATTTCAAGACAATTTTGAAACAGAAGAGCAGTCAGTACCTTACAATGAGATAGTTCATCTTCTAGTATGCAGTTCTAGTATGCAGTTCTAGTATGCAGATGTATTTTCCTTGGAGATGTCCACTTTTAAAATTTGTCACCCCTGTAAACAGATAAAACAGCAATTCCATTGTTTTGTTCTGTTTTTTCCCCTTAGGATGATGCAGGGCAGGGTCCTTGTAGATTTCAACTCACCTTTTTCTAAAGTTGATGCTTCAGGTCTTTCCTCAAGTCTCTTCTGTTTCTTTGAACTGGAACACTGTTCCTAACTTAACTTATTTCTACAACTCTTCACTTAATCTATTAAACTGGTAGTTTTAATTTAAGCTTTGCCCATGGAGGGTGACACTGCTGCATACATGATCCTTTGTAACACCATAGCTATTAACATTTTGTACTTTAAGTGATCAATTCTATACAAAATTACATTAAACCACTGATAGATATGGTCTACATTCTACACAGTGCTACTAAATACTACTACTGTAGATGTTGACCCCCACCCCAAAAAAAAAAAGAGTTCAAAGAGTACTTTTACTAATGTAACCATGCAATACATTGAACACAAAAGACACTTCTCAGCTAACCTGAATCCACTTTCTTTGCATTTAAGCTGTTGAGACTAAATGAAGTATGCACTGTTCGCACATTGAAACAAATACAGCTAGGATAATGAATGTATCACGTTCAACTGGAAGATGACAATGGGGAATACTACATATTGGACAAGCTGGGTTTTGTGGATCAAGTTCAATAAAAAAAAAGAGAACAGACTTAATTAAACCTGATGTCGCAAGTTGCATCCAGTGACAGGAACGTACTGAAAAATGACGAAAAACATGCACCTTGACAATATCAAAACAAATGAAATTGGGGGCTGACCTGAATCCAGTGGAATGCAAGAAGCTGAAATGAGATAAACAATACATGCAACATTTGCAATACACACTTCAAAATGAAAAACTTTGGTTAAACAATATTCTAGAATACACTGCAGGTACCTTTGCTGCTAGAATCCAGTAATCTTACAACTTCAAATCCCAGGAATCAACTGCTCAAAGGAGCTTACTGTTAACCTGAAAAATATGCCACATTTCCAACAGCAAAGAAAAAATTCTGACAGAGATCGAACCTGCATCCAGTGGAATATTAGAAACTGTAGAGGCTGACGAAATATGCACTGTATGCGAAGAAAAGTCTGTCAGCAACTGAACATCACTCTTGAATATTTGGGTGTTGAGATGAGCTTGGACTCGGTGGTGAGAAAAACTTCATTGATTGGCCAACAAGCGCTTGATCTGGCATTGACAATTGCATCAAGGTTGAACCAAGAATATGCCATATCCCGAATAGCACCACAATAAAGAACTTCTTTTAGGGAAAGCACTTGAATCTGTCACAATGCAGAGCTTGCTGAAAACTGAAGACACATGCACAAATTCCAAGAACTGAAAATTTTGTCAAAGGGTGACCTGTGTCCAGTGGAAGGAGAGTGAAAATATGTACCAATTGAACACGATAGAACTCAAATAATGGATGTTGATTCACACAAATGTTCACCTTACTTCATCCAGCCAGAAGATGTCCAATGAATTTAGGAAACAAGACGACTTCCTTGGTTTTTAACCGATGTAACAGTATTAAGGAAACTGCTGTAGAAGTGATCAGAGTATGCACCATACCCACACAATTTTTAAAATGAAAAACAAAAAGAAAAAAAACTCATTTTGGTACCTGTTATGCAAGAATCCTGTATTGTGACATTAATTAAAACTGCAGAATTCCAATGATGCAGGGAGCTTGCTGTAAAAGTGAAAAAAAAATTTTCTGCCAAAAAAAATCCCAGCAATTGAAGGCTGACTTGAATCCAGCAAATGAAGCTTGCAACAATAAGCTGTCAGGGAAATGACAAAATATGCACGGTTTGAACACCAAAAAATGACCCCGAAGCGCAAGACAACAGAATACATAGCTGTTATTTAAAATCCAGGATGCTGACTGACACTGCATGTTTGAATTAAAAAAAAGAGAGGTTGTTTGGTGCTGACTCCATTTACTACAGAAATTGCTGTGGAACTGAACAGAGCATACACCACATCTAGACCAACTTTAAAAACTGTAAGCTTCATATGGCAAAACACCTCAAAGATGGTACCTGGATTTTTAGATTACTGTATTCCGAGCACGTGAAGTTTTTTCTCCGAAAGATTGCTGTGAAGGTGAAAAATATGCAACGTTTTTGACAAAGACCAAAAACTAAAAGGATTGAATTGATGGCTGGCCTACATTCAATGAGATTTTGGGAGCTGAGAAAGTGTATTATTTACACAGATGGAGTGACTAAACTGATGAAAATACAAACTTCGGAGACCTCTGATCTTACATTGATCCATTGCACAACTTCGATACTAAGAATGGAAACGGACTTCCATGCTTATCAGCGACAGAAACTGCTGTAGAACTGAACAGAACACAACCACCATATTTAGAGAGATTTCAGAACTTGAAATCTAAGACCGGGAAAAATCTGCAATTCAGTACCTGTATTTTATGAACCATTTGTGATGCTGATCATTTTACAGTTTTGAAACCAAAAACACAAGCTCCAAACTGGAACAAATATAAAATACTGGGCTACATTCTAGCACCAGTGGAATGTTCAATGCTGCAGAAAATCGGTAAAATATGCAGAGTTTACACACAAACCAATACCTTTATTTAAAAGCTTGAAGTACTGTATTTAACCTCTGTATTTAATTTCTTATTGGATTAAAGTGTACTGGTACGTTTTAGAGATTGTTACACTAGACAGTGACTGTATATAAGGATTATGTTAACTGAAAATACCAGTATGCTTGCTGCGTCCATAGACTGCAAATCCAACTTAAACTGACAACTACCGGTTCATGACTGTGAATGAATGAATGAAAACAAAATGTTTCCCCAGCCCCAACAGGTGAAAAAAGCAGCAACTTATAACCCACTTTGGACACAAAAACAAAATCAAGCCCTATTTCTTTTTTTTAAATTTATAAGCTAAAAGTAGTCGAGGGGTATTTACAAAATAAATAATGTCTGGATGACAGTGACTTCTGTACATGAAATGTACCATTTATGAACATAATATTTCACAGGACACAAAATTCATACTTAATTGTTAAGACTGATAACTCAAATATGCAAATGAAACATACCTTCACCTCTAGTGTAGGTTAGGAAAATCAGAATGTCACCTTTTAAACTGCTTGCAACTTTTTTCTTTAGTACATAAATTTCTCAATTTGGAAAAAGGTTTTAGCTAGAATCCAACTGCTGAGGAATCAAAAGATGCACTGTTTCCAATTTTAAGTTCACTAAATTTCAATGCAATACCTGCCATGAATCGCTAGTGCACATCAAACAATGCGACGCCATCCTTTTTGTGATGTTCAAAAGCTGTTAGAACTAATAAAATATGCACCGGTTTTGCCTACTCAACAGGACTTAAAATATTTCACTACTAATTAATTGAAGTAATTTAGGATGAAAGACATGTTTTGTTAGCCTTCATTTCTACCCTAGCCTAAAAATTCAACATTTCAAAAATTATGCCACTCCAGTTATTTACATAGATAGCAATATTATTATAATTTGACCTTGTGCAGAAAACTTATGGTTCTTACAGCATCCCATCAACTTCATATACCTTGGACAAAGAAACGTTACATCCAAACATTCAAATTCAGGTCACTGAGAATATTTTATAATGATTCACTGCTTTGAATGTAACTGACCTTCCTTAACCGCAGCACACCAGATGCTTACCTGTAAATTTTTTTCCCCATCAGAAATCTCTACATTTTGTGAAATGTTTTGAACATGTTATCAGACCTAACCATGATTAGGGTTACTGCACGAGACTTCCTGAACTTGTTTGTCGAAATCTGCAGAAGTATCACAACTTCAGGCAGTGAAACTATGCTTGAAAGATGCTTTTTTTGTACCAAAACCAACCATTTGTACAACAGATGGAAAACAGATAAAGGTTTCTTTTGCCACCAAGTAATGCACACACCGTTAAGTCTTACAGATGACAAATGACACAACATCCACATCACATATGACCCAGTTAAGAGACTCTTAGAAATGCTTGCTGGGCTGAACTTTCCCACTTTTCTGGTTCTGCTTCTTTGAACACAATAAACTTGACGTACTTCTTAGGCTTCTGGGAAAATGCGAAGGCAGGGAGACAACCACTTCAGAGTCTTACTTGAAATTAAGTGCAATGCGATCTTGATTCACTGCATCTGTCTTCCTGGAAAAAACTGTTTCAAAAACCACATACGCAAAGCCGAAAGAAATTCTTTTTTTAAACAAATTACATAGAAATGCCACAAACAAGACAACAATATTTAAATAAAAGCACGAATGTCCACCAAAAAATAACAAATTGATCTTTCAAAAAAAGGACTATGTAATGCCTCTCAAATTTATACAAACTGACTAATGATCAATTCCAGCATTGAATGTTTCGAGCTTTTTAACTGCTCTACAAAGTTCTGGATGACTGCTTGTTGCGACCAACTTGACCACAGAGACTTGGGTACTCCAAGGAAATTGCTCAGATTACTGAAGAACTGAACTCATGTCTAAAAGGGTGGGGCATCTTACTTATCTTCATTTTCACTCTACAGCTGGAGGGCAGAACTATAGTTGCACTAAAAGAGGTACATGTGTAACGAGGTTCCTTAAAAACTGCTTACTGGTTCAGACGTTTCTGCTTTGGTTAGAGCAGCTACTTTGGCAACAACAGGTCTTAAACAATCTGGGCCTTTGAGACAGTTTAGAAGTTCCAGACAAGGGGATATCCACCACTGAATCCTACTTGAAATTTATCACATTGTGGATCTTGAGAAACCACCACTGGGATAATTAACCTTCCTGAAAAAGACTTTGCAAAAACCACATATTTCCTAGGCACAACAGAACATCTCAAACACTTAAAAATACCACTATAAAAGACTTGTTAATAATCACTCTGACTTCTTGGATATTGTTGCATGACTGTGCTTCTGCGAACGAAAAAAAAAAACCAAGGCTACAGACTGAGATTTGACTACTTGTGAAATGGTTTTGACTATTGATAAAGTTCCACTCCTGGAAAGATTCTCATCATGTGCATCTATTTGGAATGAAGCTGATACTTGACCAGATGTTTTTTTTCCACAAATTTAAAAGTAAGAACATGAGCAACACAAACAGGTTAAGAACACCAAACAGTCTGCACAATGAAAGTACACTGTTAACTGTCTGGGGAGTACAAGAACTTCTTTTGGATTGCTTTGAAGATTGACTTACTGGAATTAAAAACTACGGACACTTTCAATATTTTGGATTACTTTACGACATGATGCTCACAGCTGAGTCCGACATGAAATTCAGCATGTTTAGATCCCAGAAAATCACCAATGAGAATATGGCTTTAACCTTCCTGAAAAAGTCTCTTTAAATCCATATACATTTTCTAAACACTTAAAACAAGTGGATTGAAACAATTTACTTTTTTAAAAATTGTTCTCTCTTAAATTTCTTGAATATCTTGCAAATATGAATTGATAGGCAGTCACTAATCTTACCAGCAGTTTCAGCTTTAGCAATTGAAGTACTGCAAGATGGTGTGTGCATCCCCCAAAATAATCTGACCAAGGCTACACTGGTACTATTTCTGATGAAGTTGCGACTTAATGGCGTTCCACTCATGGAAACACTAACACAATCTTGGACCAAAACCGTTTAGTCAGCTAGTTATCTTGACCCTCAAGTACACCCAGGCTGGAGTCTACACAAGGAAAGCACACGAACCCACACTGCTGGAGCTATTTCTCTTTAGTGCATAGAGAAGCTTACTTAGGCTGGACTTCAGGGTGGCTAACTTGGACACATAAGGTTGCTCAGTGGAAGGATGGCCACTTCTGAACCATACTTGAAATGCAGTGCAATATGGAGAAACTTATGTTGAGCTTGCCAAATTTCAAGTCCCTGAAAAAGACTTCTTAAGACACACACATTCTCTATCCATTAAAAGAAAACATGTAGACTTGACACTTCAAAAATAAACACAAACTATGAAAAAGTGAATTTAAAAATCTTGGATAATCTTACTGACAGTAAATGATTTCCCACACGGAGGATCTGAGCTTTGCCAATTGAAGTTCTGCATGGACGTACTTATACCAAGCTTGACCACAAGGCTACATACTGAGATTTCACTGACTTGGGCTATTGCTGACAAAGGTGTGGCTTTTGATCAAGCTCCACTTGTGGAAAGATTTTGGTATGCATGTACTTGAAGCCAAACTATGTTCAGTCAGCTAGTTATCTTCTTTTACCTCCCCTCAAGTGCACCCAGGCCAGACGTCTACACAAGTTATGGAAACATGAACTCTCGCTGCACACTGCTGGCACTACTTTTCTTTGGGATGAAGAGAACTTTTTGGATGCCCACCTTTGGACATGTCTGGTTTTACTCAGATGTTGTAGAGGTTGGTCAATGGAAAGATAGCCACTACTGATTCCTACTTGTAATTTAGCACAATAGAGAAACTTCTGTTGATCTCGTCAAATTTTAGTCCCTGAAAAAAGACTTATAAACACACACATTCTATGGGCTACAAGAAAACAAGTTGAAAATAACAGACCAGAGGAAATTTCTAAACATTAAATACCAATTGGATAATCTTAACTGACAGGCAATCATTATCCACACGGAGGGATCAGAGCTTTGCCAATTGAAGTGCTTCATGGGTGTGCTTGTTCCAAACAACTTGACAAAGGCTTCTCACTAACTTGTGCTATTGTTGGTCTGGCTTTTAAGCGAGTTCCATTTGTGACAAGATTCTAGTACACATCTAACTGGACTCAACCTATGTTCAGTTGGCTAGTTATCTTCGTTCACTTCCCAGGCAAGAAGTCTACACACGAAACAAAGGACACAAACCCACACTGCTGGAGCTATTTCTCTTTAGTGGATAGAGAAGCTAACTTGAGCTGGACTTCTGAGTGGCTACGCAGCATATTTTGTGTTCCTAGCCGGCAGATGTTCAGAAAGCTGCTAGATGGAAAGTTGTCCACTATTGAATCTTACTTCAATGCAATTTGGCATGAAATGGAGGCTGCTGTTGAGCCAAATTTCATTCCTGAAAAAGACTTCCCAAAAAACCACATGCATTTTCTACACACAATACTTACAAAATTCTGACAAAACAATGAACAATAAAATGACAATATCCATCCAAAAATATCAGAGAATTTTTACCCGCTGACATTG
Organism: Catalaphyllia jardinei; assembly: GCA_022496165.2. Lineage (NCBI taxonomy): Eukaryota > Metazoa > Cnidaria > Anthozoa > Scleractinia > Caryophylliidae > Catalaphyllia > Catalaphyllia jardinei. Next base: position 2,222,028 of record CM042750.1, read on the forward strand.
CATCTCTGGGAAACCCTTGCATTGATGACCAGTACTCATCCAAAGGTCTGTACCACTTCCAAGTTTTACACGACTTTCCAGAGGAAACAAAACTTTTCTTGTCCTAACCAAATTAACCACAGATGGCACAGAATGAGATCTAGAAAACTTTATGCAGGAATATGGAGAAGTAACACATGCCAGCCTAGAACCAAACCATTGCTTTGACAGTCTAACTGATCCTCATTCAGCAAAATACTGGCCACAGGTTGATGATTTAAATACCCATACTGCTTTAGTACTGGAAATGTTGAACTTAAATATTATTTAAGAACAGATGACCTTGGAACTTGTTTTTAGATACATTCTGAGAAAGTGCCTGAAGAAAGGATGCTTCATAAATAATCTTGCGTGGCTATTTACAGAATATGACACTACCATACCACAAAAATCAGTTGTTTCCAGCTGAACACATTTTCCTGAAAAAAATTTTCAAAAGTACACATTTTCCAGACAAAATGAGGATATACTTAGTTGCATACAATATGAAAAACAAAACATTTCAGACAGTACCACTTTAACACGAGATTATAAATTGATACCACATCAGTTGCTCATAACTTTTCCATTTTTGAGAACTTCGAAGATTGTGCTTGTCCCAACCAATTAGCTTTTCCACAATGTACACTACAGCTTAGCATGGCTTACCACCTGTGAAATGGCTAGAATGGCTCTTTTGCAAGACAGGTATCTGGTTGTTAGTTTCCAATACACTGGCTACACACAACGGCAGCTGACATACAACAATAATGGTTGCACTACTTGGTAGCAAATTCATTCTTTTGGACTGCTGCTTTCTTCTGCATTAGAAGGGCACCTTTAACCATGCCAAGAATACTGCTCTAGGAGTGGCCTCCAATGAAAATGATTGAATTTGTAATCCAATGGTTCTGAAAAGTTGCTGTTGATTCAGACTACATTCCTGGAAAAACTTCTTGGAGCACATATGCACCTAATAGACAAATTCTAAGCAAATACACCACTGCCAAATACTACTTCTGTCAGGATAATCTTGTGAATACACGGACAGATCAACACCCATGTAAATTGTTCAGAAATTTTTACCCTTCTGTGAACAAATTTTCTTAAGCACCAAGATGGTTGCTGCCCTAACTTGCCCAAGGTACCACTTTAATCCTGCTCAATTTGTTGCGAACTCCATAAAATAGCAACATCAGGTGAATGCATTCAACTTGTTAGATGTCAATGAAATAGCCCTACATGTACTTCCAAACCTATTTTCTATTTCTTCATGTGCACATCTGTAAGTTGCCAAGTAGGATAAAATATGTACTTGGGAGTCTATTTAGGATTTCTTTCTGGTACTCATTACTGCTTCTTTGGCAACCATAGATTGGAACAGAATGTTTTTGGGGTTGCAAAACAAATGCTGGAAAAGCTGCTTAAAGAATTCCAGGTGTTACTTGACTCTTATGGCATCAAAAGGAATAACGGTGGAGCGAGCAGAAAGGCCAAGGCTGAACTCATCAAAATTCTAGCACAATTACGGATCTGTTGAAAAAGCTTCACACAAATTCCAAAACCAAACAGTTTTAAAACTATTGTTCAGGCTTAACAAAACTAACAAATGGATGTAACCAGGACGTGATAGATTTTGACATACCATGCACTAGTTCACAAGGGTATTCTGCTGGGAACCAGATTGTCTGTGGTAACTGAACGAAGCTTTACTTTGGGAGTACAACACAAATTTTGTGTGCGATTGCTTCAGCCATATTATACAAGCCACAAGAAATCCAATCAACCTCTAGTGAGTCCACTACGCTAAATACAACCTGACGAAAAAGCTACACACAATCAAGTCATAGGACAAATTCTGCTTTTGCAGAGATGTCTGTTTCTATGTAGACAAAGGAAATTACCTTAGGGGAATCCTGTGGACTGACCTGACAAAGTGGTAAGTTTCAGCACTTGCCATGCTAAGGAATCTTTGTACAGGAATTAAAACTTTCGGAATTTGGTTCAGGATCCAGTATCAGCTTCTTAACATCACAGTATTAAGATTTCCTTCAAACCTCTCGATTTCCGGACTTTCCAAACTATTTCTCTGAAATAAATTCGTAACAAGACACATACTTTTTCCAAAACAAGCTCCAGAAAATTGTACCTTTCAACCAAATATAATGAAATGGGTCGGAGACGACAGCCACGAGTGCTTGAGAAACAGCTGCTTCCGGTTTAATGAAGATTAAATTTCTAACACGGATGGGTTTCCATTCAGTCACATTGAGGCAGACGGAAGAATTTGAAATTTGCGCAACTGTTTTTAAGACTTCTAGAAGAGTGGGGTCTTCAGCGTCATTGTTAGACTATATCACTTGCTTGTACTGTCATACTGCAAGGGCAAAAGTAGCACACACCCCACACCAAACACGTTCAAATGAAATCAGATTTCAATCTTATTTAAACCTGTAACCGGGATTATTTTACCTTCATGGTAAGCATAGGGTGATCAGCCAGAACTGCAAATATTGGAGTCAACTGATAATGCAGGCAATCATTCTTTACTCTCACTTCTGCACTACTTGCTTCGCAATACTGAAGTTCTGGAACATGCACACTTTTAGCAGGACTTGTGCTTTAACACAGAAAAGCTTACTAGCCATTTTGGTGAACAAGTACTGTTCCTCAATCGGATGTCTGCTTTTTTTGTTTGCACTATCACGCTGCAAGGGCAAAAGTAGCACACAAACCCCAAACCAAAACAAGTCCAATGAAATCAAAAAAGAAACCGGAAAGGAGCTTTTACTACGCATATTTTACCTTCACGGTAAGCATTATCCAACAGCATCAGGGTACTGCTATCATCGGAGTTGCCAAAAGGGGACTGCATAGACAATAATTCTTTATGTTCATTCCTGCAAGGCTTTCATGCTCCACTAACTGAAAAAGCTTCAGATCATGCACACTTTGGAAACACTACATGTCCATGATTAACTACAAGTTTTAAGAAATCCAAATTTAAAAAACAACTTGGCATTTCAGTGAAGAATTTTTGTGCCTCGAGTAGATCTCTGTCCGCAAATCCTTTTAGTTCGCATCCTACCCAACAGTTTGAGATCCTTAACCCACTTTTAAGAGAGAACCCTACCATATACTGCAGATGCTTTAAACCTAGTTCATAATTTTGGTTTGGTCAACAGAGGAAGAATTTCATTTGGAAACATCACTGAATGGACTAGCCACCACAGTTGCTTGCTTTTGATGATTCTGTAATATTGCACTCTTAACTGTCCTTTCACTTGTAACAAAGTTCTTGTTATCACCCAACTTGTGTGTGGTCTTGACGAAAAGGGGATTTCATGGTATATCTTATGTCTCAGATCAAGCGTTAATATCAAACTGGCTGTCCATGTTGTAAAGTGTAGATACCTTTTCACTGCCATTGCCATGCAATAACCTATGACTAGCTTAACAGAGTGAAGGCAAAGGACACTACCAGATGCTCTTGGGAGTCAAAAACCATGAAGCAAATGCATGTATGGCCAGTTTTGTAGTCAGATGAACTTTGCAATCTTAGGACACTTAATTAACTTGAAACCAGACAAACACTCACAGCTGTGAAGCAGCACTCCAGGATGACCGAAGTCCCATAGCTGAAACACTTTAATAGCAACAAACACACATTGCAGAGTTTCTTTTATCCTACATTAGTCACACTTAGAACTCTACAAAATGCTGCACTTGGAAGAGATATCAGCTTACATCACACGAATATGTTGTTCCAGCTTCCTTTACATAGCCAATGGCCTCTAGCTACTCCCCAAGATCCACTAGGATCACAATTCTCTCTGGCTTGGACGGCAAGTTTACTTTGACTGCATAATGACAAAGAAACAAAACACAACCCTATCTGATTTTACTAAATTATGACAGAACTACAATCCAGCTATTAATTAAATGCTTCCAACTAGCAATTGAATGATTAAGACATCAGCGGGTCTCAGTGCTCACAAGTGGCTATAATACCTGTGATCCATTTCCAGTTTCTTGTGTATGAATGATATTAATACCTGCAAAATATTTTGTATACCACATCCTCCAAAATGTAATCAAAGAAAGGCATCTGGATGTTGATCATGAAAACAAAAGGCCAAAATTTCTCCACATACCCAGTTACTTCAAATTTCTTATGCACAAAGTTCCTAGCCCAGGAAACCACTTTTCTAGAACTCTCTTTGTCACAGTTTGACAGCATGATATTTCTTTGCACCATTGCTTAAAAAGCTATCAACGTTCTCTATGGTAGTAACGCACTTGCCCTTTATCTCTTGCAAGGCCAAGTGACTTGAATTTTACTTGCTTGGTAGTTTCCTTCTTAGTTGCTTTAATCAAATCAAAGGAACAAAAATGTTGCAAAAAAAACCCTAACATAACTACTAAAATCCAAGACATATATGCAGCAGTGTCAAAGTGAAACAATGATTGTTAATTTTAGACCCACATGGGCTTAGCATTTACTCCTCCCACCCAACTATTATTTCTTTATTTTTCATCAGTGACTTTCTATAAAATATATCTATGGTACACTGCATCTATTAACTATATAACAAGCCTTATGGCTGGCCTTTAGGCTAGTCTTCAAGTAATCCTCCAATGAAAGCTTCTCTTGATGATGTCCAGAGGAACTACAAAGTTGGCAAATACAATACTTAATCTTCCTTGAAACCATCCAAAGCACAACCAACTCATTCTAAAGTCATTTGAATTAACACAAGAATATTTACTACTAGGCAAATGCTTTGCATTTACCAATTGACTTCAGAGTTCTTCATCCAATCAGTTGATAATCCTTCCACCCTTGGCGATGTGGCAGCCACCAGTTGCCATCAACCTTGCATCAGGCTTAAAAGAAATGATTTGTATTCAAAATAAATGAAATGCAATATATTGCCCTTTAAATTTGGGATCTCTCAGTCCTGCCAAAATCAGGTTGACAAGCCTTTGCAAATCACTAAAAACTTCTAGGGGCATTCGTGCCTTTCCTCTGCCCAAATTTACTACCTTTGTTCATAGCACTACTAGGAGCCTGGGGACTGAGCCCTTGGTTTCATTGCATAATTAGCTAAATTTACAGGGTGACTTTGACATAATGTTGTAGTGAGTATGTTTTTTTTATAAAAGCCTCTTACAAAGTTCTTTTCATAACTGGGTATTCATTTGTGTACTGGTACTGTGGGTTACCTTCTGGCAGGTGCTTTAGATGTACTTTATGGCAATTGATGATACAGACAGAACATCAGCTGAGGAAAATAAGTTCAACCTGTGGCTGTGAAAGCAATCAACACATGATTAAAAGATTTACAAAGCCCCTTTCACCAGTGTGTTATCCAAATACATCTTTATTTACAAATTTTGTAATAAATAAGAATATTTACATTAAAAAATAGTTTTCTGCAAATATCAAACATACGAAATTTTCTAGACAAGTAACATTTGTAAAATTTGTTTTCCTAACTAAGCAAAAAGCACTAGTCGTAAAACATGACTCAAATATTCTTGTTCCTTGATAAGAAACCCACAGATTTGAAGCTTGTTGTCGTCTCCAGTAACTTCGACAATATCTGACTATTCAGAAATACTATTCCGTGTTCTACAACTAGTACTTAGTTTCTGAAAGAAGTCGTCTATACCTAACAGATCATCGTCATCTTGATACGACGCAGTCATGTTCCATCCAAGTCCATCTGGAGATTCTTGCCACTCATACGAATCCTCTAGTCTTCGACGTTTCGCTTTGTTCATACATCTCTCCATAATCTCTTCGTTCAGTCTTTGAACTGTTAGTTCCAACACTGCGTTCCGAAGCATGTCTGGATCCCTTTTCCTTTTGTTGGCTCTTTTCTTCTCCAAGGATGTCGTTAGTAAAGACCAGAGTTCTTTATCTGTGTAAAATAAGTGTTTTCCACGTTTTGCCTTTAAACTTGGACGGCTGTGCATGCTAAGTCGCGAATAAAACAGGCCCACGCACTACAACGGACCAAGTTTTGCCAACGCTTACGATGACCAACTGAAGACCTATCGAGACCAAATTTTCTCGTAAAACTGTCACTTTCAGTCCTGTGATGGTTCTCAAAACTACCCGTTTAAAGAAGCAGTTCTTTTAAATCCGAATTTTCTACTGAAAATACTGGTAGCAACACGGTAAGGCCAAACTACACAACAAAGACAGACGTGTGAATACCCGTTGACACAACACGCTCTTGAATCGAAGCGAAGAAATTAACTGAAATGACGTGTGGACCAGAGAAAACCTTATCCACGAAAGATTTCTTAGCAATTTCCCACGTCTGATAAGGGAATAGGGGGACAAGCGAGCATTAAACTACAGAACGACAGAACTTACATCCAAACCTCACGAAGGATGCCCCAAACACTGAAGCAACGAAACAAACGTTTGAGATACGTAGGGCACACCTAACTGGTCAAACCAGAAAAACCGGTTCTAATCAAGTTTTTAGCCAATCACCTTTCGAGAAGGTGTCCAATAACGAGCTGGCTTAATAATTGATATGACGTTAAGAGGTTACGTCATGAACTGTTTACGTGCGCTCGTACGTTTGCAGTGGGGAAATCGTGGGGAAAAAAATATACGTGTATTGTACTTTCAATTCATCCCGTGTTCACCATAAATAGATTAAAGAAGGGATGAAATTACGGAATATCACACATTTCAATTTTCAAAAACATGTTGAAACTCAACCCAGCAAATGTTTTTATCGATTCACCACTGATGCGTACGTGCACGACGAGTATGAGCGGGTGAAAATAAAGCGGGTGGCAACTTGCACGATCTGTATCAGGTCGGAAAAAGGCCCCCTACGTGCGTATAGGGGAATCCTTGTTTACAATATTTGCCTTATTAGCATAAGCAATTCAGTTTCTGATGGAGCTACAGATAAATCAGTTCTGAATATTGAAAGGTCATAGTACGATTAACTCAGCCAATGAATTTGAGCCTGATGCGTTGATTACTTTTTGAGCAACACGGGTTTAAAAACTCAAAATTTTACAAAGAATGTATGAGCTCATTAGCGCTTTTGCCACCCAGGAATTTTGCAGTTTTTGAGAGACAATTTCTTCTTCAATATTACACACAAAGAACTAAGAATTTCAGCATCACTTAGGTTTTACTAGCTCTTTAGCTGCCTGAAGTCAATTCATACCTTACATGTTTATTTCTGTATGTTCTCAACTACACGAAATTTTGTTTGTTTTGCCAAAAAATCTGTCAACGCGAAGCCATTTTTAGTGCGAACGATTTTTCGCACCCACCAAAATTTTTGCAAGCGCAACGAAACTTCAAAGATTCCGTCAACTAGCTTTGGAGGCTGTGAAAATTTTGTCAGGCGAGAAACTCCTTTGTTCCTTGACATCCGTCCGTCATTGGGTCATCAAATTTTGCAACATATGGATTACGAAGCGAACGTGACCGTATGACTTCGCGCGAGTGTTCTCTCTCAGAACATATCAGTAAATCGGAAGGAATCTCTACCCATTCGCATATTTCTACGGAACAAGATCTCAGGAAAATAGCGCTGGACAGGTGCAGATGGATTTCGAACCAAGATTCTGCAGGGTGAGGAAATATCCAATGTGGGTGAAAACGACGGCGATGGCGGCGTCTTCTCAGCTGAATCTAAATCCTAAATCTATAACAGGCGAATCCTAGCAACCAAAAAAATAAATAATTGTTGATGTTGCAAGAACAGGTTCTGCATGAAAACAAAAGGCAATAAAGTGCCATAAAAACATTTCGGGGGAGCATTTTTCATTCACAAATTCGACCTGAAGCGCGAAACAGCCACCGACACACATTTCACGACATCTTGATGGTAAATCTGTCAATAAAAAAATTTCGTATCTTCATGTGCGAACAGGATTGCGAAAACAAAAAATTGGTGATTACAAAATTTTCACTTTTTTGCAAGAGCCTAACTCAAATTTTCGTCTTAGTGCGAACAGGGCCTTAAAATGAGCAAAAATGTAACAATGACGTCACCATGAACTTTCAGCGCCCTGATCTGTATACATCCGGTCGCACAATGGGGGAATCCTTGTTTACAATATTTGCCTCATTAGCATAAGCAATTCAGTTTCTGAAGGAGCTACAAATAAATCAGTTCTGAATATTGAAAGGTCATACATAGTACGATTAACTCTGCCAATGAATATGAGCCTGATGTATTGAATACTTTTTGTGCAACACGGGTTTTTGCAGTTTTTTGAAAGACAATTTCTCCTTCAATATTACACACAAAGAGCTAAGAATTTCAGCATGTATTAAGTTTTGATAGCTCTTTATCTGCCTGGAGTCAATTCATATCTAACATGTTTATTTCTGTGAACAAACCCGTATGCAAATGAGCAAAAATGTAAACAATGACGTCAACACGAGTCCCCCTATTTGGCGCGAGGAATAATGCATGCAAGGACTGTGAGAAAAGAAAAGAAGATGCAATGGTGGTTATTTCATTCGTGCAAAACAGATATGTCCAGGACTGCGCTGGACGCTAATGAGATTCAAATTCCTTGTGATAGGCATCATGCGACAAATATGTACAAGAGATTTGCTCTGTTCATGATGGTCTGTTACACAAACTATTATACAAAAACATAGGTGGACAATTTTATCATTTAATTTCCGATATGTATTCAAGGGCGAAATGTGCTGTAAAACAACGGTAGCAAAAGAAGTTCCTTCTTCAACTACAACAGAGGAGTGCGACAAGGATGTATCCTTTCTCCTTTACTCTTCAATTTATATCTAGATAAATTTCCACGCTTGCCAGAATCTTCATGTCTCACAGATTCAATTACTCTACCAAACGGGTTCCCTCTTAACTGTTTATTCTATGCGGATGATCTAATCTTAATATCAAGAAGTGCAGCTGGTCTTCAAAAGCAACTAAATATCCTCCACGATTATAGCGAGAAATGGCAACTTAAAACTAATCTTACATGTAAAAAGACAAAAACAATAATTTTTCAAAAACAGAATCGCAAATCAATACGTGATAAGTTATTTCTCTTTAAATGGAATTCCAATTGATAAGGCCTCACAGTATAGTTACCTTGGCATTACTTTCAGCACAAACGGAAGTTTTGCTAATTCCAAAAACGTTTTGGTTGAAAAAGCCAGAAGATCAATATTTGCTTCTAAACATTACCTTGACTTTTTTTAATAAACTATCTATCAATACGTGTAACAAATTATTTGACACTTTATTTCTTCCCATTCTTTTTTGTAGAAAGGCTACATACACAATTCTACAAAAATTTTCTTGGCCTTGATAAAAGAGCACCTAATGTAGTGGCTCGTAATGAAACTGGACGACTTTCTCTGAAGTTGAATATCTTATTACGAATAATAAAATTTTGGATACATCTTGAATCTCTTCCAGAAAACAGTATTGCCAGACAATGCTTAATCATTTCCAATCAATTAACAAATGAAGCAAAAACATCTTTTATGTTAACGGTTAATGAAATTATACATAATTATAACAACATTCATCAGCAATCATGTAGCAAAACAATCCAAACTAACAATATACCAACGATTAAAAATAATGTGCAAAAAATTAAATGTCACATCTCCAACAATTTAAAAAGACATCAGCTGGAGCTAATCCGCTGTAATAGGAAATTATGTTTCTACTCTTTATTTAAAACAGATGTAAGCAAATCTCATTTAGAACAAATAATGCAACTGTTTTCTATCAGCAAATAGAAAACAGTTGCATGATTGTACACATGATCCATTTTCTACATGCATCAGTACAGAGCGTGCGCCAGGTTTGAACCTGATGTAATGTAATAAAACAGTTCTTTTCTATGCGTTACTTGACATTTTTTTCTTTTTATGCGATGAGACTACATTAAATTTATACTTTTAAAGCAATTAGACTACTCGCCCTCGTTTTCTACGAGCGCTAGTCAACTCGGCTGCACCTGGTTGACTACAGTAAAAACCTGCATACAAGAACACCCATTTTCGGGGTTCAGGCTGATTGGGTTCTTATATATCGGGTATTTTAGGTGAAATCAGCCTGAAAGTGTTCTTAAGTGTTCATAATTTCGTACTTCTAAAAAAGTGTAAGGGATTTACTAACTATGATGAAATACATAACTTCAAGAGAAAATTAAACTTAAGACACACAACATTAGAAAATAAATTGCACAACCGAGCTTTCGACTGGCATCCGCTAGTCTTCCTCAGGGATTAGAAGTATGGAGGCTTGGTCACATAGAGGTTGTCGTTTGTGATCGACATGTGACAGTAAGATGGAATTGTGTGTAACACAAGGTTTTGATTAATAAAATCTTTTATGATAAAAAAATATTAATTAAAATTAATTCCAATCAAAGTGTACACATTCAATTTATTGCATATTTTTCATGTAATTATAAGACTTTTAATTCCAAATACAGTTGTTGTACATTTGCTATACACAGCAAGTGAAATTACTAGCATTTATACAGAGATCTTAGTGCAATACCACAATAAAGCTACAGACCCTGTTTGTTCTATTAAACTGAAAAGGGAAGAGTTTTTATATATAAGAACAATTTTCAATTTTCAGGCTGAATGTGTTCTTATATTTATATGCTCCTTTTTTACCATATTTCAGCCTCGGTGTTCTTAATCCACATGGTCTTGCATGCGTGTTTTTACTGTATCTGTTTGTAGAATACTCTGGCTTGTAGTTAAATAGCAGACAAAGAAGGGACATCCTGATTGGTTTCCTCTGCTGTCCAAATTTTGCTATGTATACCCAAGATTAAAACTCTTGCAAGGTAAGTTTCTGTCAGTCTTCCTTATATGGACCTGCCCAATTTATTAAACATCATGCAATATATTTTCATAATTTTTACAATTTAGTGGCTATTTCTTTCATCATCCAGACTGTATTAAGAAGAATTGTTCTAATTTGACTGGTTGGAGGTTTTAGTGCAGGAGGGGGTGGGGGTGGAGGTGGTGGAGAAGCAGTGGCTTCTCCCAGTAGTAATGGCGAGCTGTCACATGTTTCTCCTCGTCTCCTCTCAGTGTCATTAAGATCAGTGTTTACCTTTTGGTTGTGATTGCTTGATCTTCCCTCTTGTTGAGCACTTAGTTCTTGATTGTTTATCTCAAAATTTCCAGAACTAGAGTCAACAAATTTGCCTTCCTCTCGCTCTTCCATTTGAGGTTCTCTGTTGCAAAACTGTTCTCGTAACAGTACAAGCTGTAATAAAGACGAAAATTAAACAAACCTAAAGTCTCAGCCAACAGGACTTACAACAATTGCCATTCCAAAACTATGAGTCCAGTGGCCCATCAGGCTGGTCAGAGCTTATCCAAAATTAATTCTGTAGCATGAAACAACTAGGAATATTTCTACCACCCCTGGAAGGGTTGCTAGTCCATCACAGGGTTACCCCTAGCATTAAATTTGAAGGTACTTATTTGCAAGTACACTTAAGTGGAGAGAAGCACTGTGAGAGTAAAGTGTCTTGCCCAAGAACACAACACAATGTCCCAGCCAGGGCTTGAACTAAGACAGTTTGATCCCGAGTCAAAGGTACATGTACTAAGAATGAGGCAACCACACCTCCACAAAAAAAATTATAAAGTACTAGATCAATCACTTTGCAATATTTCTCCAGAAAAACAAATTGGCTCCATCTCAAATAAGTGCCCCTCACAAATAGGTACCCACTAATATTCTAACATGGTCCCCAGGCTTTCAGGACAAACTTCTTTATTTGGTGTTGTTTTCTTCTTTGTATCCAATTCTCTTTTGGGAATGGCACACAAAAGACAGTTAAAACATTAACAATTTCATCTGGTAAGCCTTGGAGCCATGTTAGCATATTGATATATCAAACATGGCCTATTGAATCATTATCTGGTAAATACAACATATGATGATTCAGTCATTGAAGTTTACAGTACTTACCTGGGAGTTGTTAAATAGACTTGATTTTGCTTTGACTGGGGAGACTTGAGAACAACATTGATAACCAAGGTGTTTATAAAACTCATACTTTTCAAATGTTGTGAGATAGATGGCTGTGTATCCTAACCTAAAACACCAGAATTAAAATTGTTCATTTGAAATCAAAATTTGAACAGCCAATTGTCAAAAAAGCCTGTAAGTGACTTACTGGGATGCATATTTTTCTGTCAGCTGCATAAGCCTTTTTCCAAGGCCACATCCTCTCAGTGTCTTTTCTATAATAACTAGCCAAGAAATAACAAAAATTACTTCTTTGATTCCTGACCAGTTAAATTCCAAAATGGAGAAGAATTGAAGAACTATAGAAGGAGAAAAGCCGGAAGATGGGTTTTGCCGCCTGGAGCAAAGCTGTTACTGCTGCAAGAGACAGAGCGGGTCGGAGGAGACAAGTCAACGGCCTATTCTCCAAGAGGAGACTTAAGAAATAAGGAAGGAAATTCCAAAATAAATAAGTTTATTTATTAACAATGAGGGAGTAGTCAAAAATGTGCTACTAGGTCACTTCCATTAACTGATCTAGTTAGATCCATTGGTAAAGGGCAAGCTTTTTATAACTTGAATTCCAGATTGGTTTTTATCAAGTTGTAGTAAGCCTAGATTAGAGCAGGAGAAAAATAACCAAAGGTCTGCGCGCCATAATTTTTTATCTTTTACGTGTCTCAATTTTTCATTCTTTGCCTTAATTATTCTGGAGTTTTATTTAGGAAAGCCTTGGATGGTTTTTACTTGTAATTTATTGCAGTTTTAACAACTTTTAATGTGGCGTGTTTTTGCCTTAATATGTATCTTATTTTATACACCTTAATAATTCTTCTTTCTTAGTTTTTTATTCTTAGTCAGCAGGACCCCATTGATAACAGCACCGTGCAAGACCCCATTGATAACAGCACCGTGCAAGACCCCATTGATAACAGCACCGTGCAAGACCCCATTAATAACAGTACCTTGTATGGAAGGGATATCTTGGATAAAAATTTGATTGTTATCATTATTATTATTATTATTATTATAAGTAATTATTGTTATTTTAATCTTGTAAGTAATTATTGTGAAGTTTTAATAAATTTGATTATTATTATTATTATTATTATTATTAATTTTTCATCACTGATGCTCTCTTTTTGTTTTGAAGAGCAGTTCATAATGTTATATTATTATTTGTGTTAATTACAATATTGTTATTTATTTATTATTATCAAGGTACCTCCATACTCCTCCTGTGAAGCAGTAAGAATGGCAAAAAAAGTTTTACAGTCTAATTACATTCAGGTTAGTACTGACTTTTATACTATGTCAAAGCTTAAAAAAAATGCTAAACCACTCCTACTCCTTCTTCCCCCCTCAAAAAAATCCTTAATTTTTCAATCCTCACCACATGTCAAAAACACTGCCTCTGGTTTTCCAAGAACCTGGTTAAGTTTGCTGTGACCAATGACTCTTGTATGGTCTTGGTCATCTTTTTGTAAAAGTATGAGTGAGCAGGGAAGGTCATCTGTACCTTCAGCCAAGTATTGAAGTCTGGAGTAAAGAAATACATTATAACATATTGAATTAGCAGAATTATATTATACCTGCCAACTTTTTTTTCTAATCAGTAAAATGCACGAGATTTTTCGTCCCCACAGAACCTGAATTTCCAAAGATTTACCGCTGGCTTCCAAAGATTGCCGAAGATTACCAAAGATTTCCAACAACTTCTAAAGATTGCTGAAAAATTCCGGATGACTTCTGAAGATAGCCAAAGGTGTAGAAAGATTTTCGACCACTTCAAAACAGGGCCAAAGATTTCCAATCTCGAGCATTATTATAGAGGTCCCAAGATGTTCTGATGAGTTCTCGAACGTTTTTAAGCAATTACACTCGCTATTATAAGTTAGGCGTGAGAAATTTGTCTGAATGCGTGAGATCACAATTTTAGATCTGCAGACAAGAGACTCACGCATAATGCATGAGAGTTGGCAGGTATATTATATATCAATCAAATAGCCGCATCATCAACCCTGTGAGGCATAACCCAGGCTTTCAAAAAGTTGATGTCCCTTGGTAGGTAGGAATTTGACACAAGGATTGGGAAGGCAAGACAGGCAAATGAGCCTATGGCCCATGGAATTGGAAAGTCATGGGATGTTTGTTGGATGTCTGAGACCGAACAAAATGCTAAAGAAGAGATGCAGCAATACATAAGCATCAAGCTATATTTAGCCTAGATGCAGCTGATACTTTTTCCAGCATTATTCATGCAGTGAAATAAGATTTGTACTCTGTATATTTCATTTGATACTCAGACAAAATTATTCCCCATTTTGGACTTGCAATAACTAGGTAAGGTTATCACATATTTAGGAGTGAAGCACTTCTTTCAGTTGTTTATTAGTTCAGATACTGGTTCAAACATTTTAACATGACATAAAGGAACACACCACATCTGCATTAAATGTGTAGAATTTTTCATGGTCAATTTTAGGAAAATTAAATCTTGGAGCCTTCGTTACCCACAGCTTTGATCCTGACCTAGTAAATATCACCATAAATAATGTACAATAAAATAGTGACCATTGTGTGACCAAATCCAGGTTTACCACTGGTTGCCTCACTCTACTGTGAAAAATATGCCACCTTGAGTTTTTGTTTGCAATGTAACCATAAACAGCTGCAACTAAACAGCTAAATTTTATTACAGTACCTAGGAGATTAAAAAAAGCTTTATTATTTATAGATATGGAATTTCCGGGGAGGCAAGCAGTAAAATCATGGAAATTCCAGGGGGTGGGGAGCACCATGAAGCCCCCTTGAACGGAGGAAAATCCTGGGTGTGGGGGATCAAACCGTAGGGTATGGATATTTTCTGGAACCACACATTACCTAAAAAATTCAGAATATCAAATACCCAGAGGGTTCGCCCAGTGAGACTTGAAGTTTCGTATCAACTGATATATTATTAGGTCTTTAATATTACTTATTAGCAATCTTGAACATGACATGCCCAGAGAAGACATCACATGTGATAATTGAAACACAGCAACAAATATAAAAAGAAAAGGTTTTACCTCCCAGCAAGACTCTTCTTCCATTGAGAATTTAAAAGAATCGCCGTCTCTTCCAGGAATTCAGGATGCTTTCGCAGTGGAGCAAATGACAAATCTAATTTTCCATCCGCCATGTTGGATTCCGCACTCTAAATAGACTGGGAACTAGCCTTTGATCACCAGTTCCCAGACCTATAAAATTGTTGTCAACTTGTTTATACCGCCCGCTCGGCGTTCCGTACGGTTCCGTACCGTTGTTATTAGCACAACAAATCATGTCTGCAGTTGAAGAAAGACCAGAACCATTATCAGGAAAGGATGAAGGGTACGTTTGTTAGGCCTGGAATTCTTATGTACCAAGTTTCTTCTCGTTTAACTTGTACAATGATCTGAGTCAGTCAGTGTCACGCACACGGGTTGGCAGAGCTCAATAGAAGTTCCTTAGTGCGCATGTTCATTGATTCCCTCCTTGTTCATGGAGATTTACAGTTGCATTTTTTGCCCAGAAATGTTGATCAATACAAAGTGAAGATAAGAATCTCGGGAAATCAAAATTTGTACAACACACATCAGTACATAACACTATCCAGTGACCTAGATCCAGGTATTAATAATAAGTATATGTAATCGCATGGAGCCGAGGGCAATTAAGGATTAATTTCACAAGCATTTTCAAAGTTTTTACTAAATTGGCTGAGTCGCAAAGCGACGAGGGAAATTTGGAAAACTTTGAAAATTACTTGTTTATCACATAAAGGGCAAAAAGTTTTGTACAAAAGGTCAACTTTCAAGGTCTTGCCGTCACGTAAACAGGTTTGCCGGTTGTCATTATTTAACAGGCTACCAGTAGCACGGTGAAAGCCTACTGTAATAGTAAGCAAAACACAGCAACTTGGTTCAATTCACTCAAAGCCATTTCTTTTACAAACAAAACTATTAGTAATCTAATTTTATTCACCTGTTTTGCAAAGCTTGCAACGGCGTGAAACTACTTCACCGATCGATGATAGACGTAAACAAGTGTCTATACGAGCTCTAATAACTTCTTGAATCCAAGACTGTCCTTTCCACTGTGAAAACTTCACGTACCAACACAATTTACGTTGTTTTTACGCCGATAAGGTGAGTTGTAATTATACTAATAAGGTGACCTGTAGCAAAACAAAGAAATTAACTTTCAGTTTGGCGGCCATGAAGTTCTGTAATTCTATGCATCGTGCAACACCAGCTGTCCCCACTGAAACGTTTTTAAGGCTTCGAATCGATGCATTTTTAGTCGGAAAAATCCCTTTGCTTTTCCACGAAAAGACTGCGGTTTGTTGCATCTTGATTCTCAGAAGCAATGCGTTTCTGAAATTTCTTTTCAAAATCCGTTTGAAGCGGGAAACCAACTCAATGCAGACATGCTCAGCCAATCAGCATTCAGTAATTATGCCCTGTATGTGATAATAATATCAATAATAATAATAATAATAATAATAATAATAATGATAAATAGGTGATTTGGTTAGGGAAGTGGACAGGGAAAATTCTTGGGATCCATTTCGCTTAAGGCAACTTTTTGGTGAGGTATTCTGTTTATATTGTTTGCCCTGCAGTTTTAAGCAGTAGTAATGTCAAACTACACCAAAAGTTAGAGGTGAAAAACATTTTTAAACAAGAACAAAAAAATGCTGCAATTAAGGTTTAATCATGGGTTAACGTTAACCGGCTTTCGAACAACCCCACCCAGATGTGCATCTTCAAGGGATTTTGGCTCAATTTTGACCAAAGAAACATTTCACACAGACAGCCATGTTCTGTCTGAATAGTTAATTTACTAACTTGACAAAATGCTCCTGAGGGGGGAAATGACAAAAAGGGCTGAGAAATGGCCTGTAATTGGCTGATGATGACATTATCTGGTGACGACAATTGGCCAAGTAGGAGTTTGGGTCTGGTCACAGACAAAACTAAAAAAAACACAAGACGATTTTTTAAATCGTGTACCCGCGCTTCAAAATTAACTTGTTTCAGTCTTAGCACTATGTGTGGCACAGGCAGCCTAAGCTGTCGTTGTGATGAATTAGTATTCGAACGTTCAGCTTCGCGAAACGTGACATTTTAATCTCTATGCGAACGTTCACCTCGTGGAACGTGACATAGTTACCGCCAACATCTACTGTTACACAAACTGTGTTATTGCGCCATCGCCAGTTGTGAAATGGTCTTTATCTGGAAAGTCCCTTGGGAAATGCCCATGAATGATAGAAAAGGAAACGACTATCACGCTCAGTTATAACACTGTTGATAAACAGCTTTCTTCCTTAAAAGTCAAAATAGATTTTTTGTGCTATGAGTAAAGGACAAGCAAAGCAGTCAAGGTAGTTGCACAATCCGAAGTTTACGCTATTCACGGCTAATTTTAGAACGCTTAGGGTTTTCCCCCTGCAACTTCTGACAAGTTCTTGTTTACCTCAGCGAATGCTAAATTTTCCTTCAAATCTCTTCACTCGCTTCGGTGAGCCCATAAATTCACTTGAATTGCCTAATCCCACAAAAAATATTCGCAAATATTTAAATAAATTAATGACCAATACTTATGGTGAAATAAACTTGCAAAGTAAGCAGGATATTATTTGTCACGTAGCGAAAGTGAAACCTGCAACGTCGGCACATTATGTGGCGGAAGTAATACCTTTTTTAGCGTATGTAATATTCCCTTCGAATCCAACGCTTTGATAAAGCCAGAAAAAATATATTTAACACACAGTGAAGAAAAAGTAATCACCCGAACATCTACCTTCACGTTTGTAGTCTGCAAGCAGTCCTTGTTGATTCACTGATGACTATAGACACGCAATCAATTGATCAATGTGTAGCACAACAACTGACAACAACTACACATGAGCTGTTTACCCCTTGAAGCCGATTGCACCATAAGCGCTAGCTGTTGCGAAATCTTCGATGACGTAATGGTCTTAAACTGGAACTTTTTCTAGGATATGTCGGCATGAACGATACAAACAATTTGATAGCAAGGCTATAAATAACAGCTTTCTCTCTTCAAAGTTACGATTAAATTTGGTCGGTTTTCTTTACGAGTAAGGAGCTAGCAAAGTAGTCATGCGAGTCACATAACTCAAGAGTTACGCTGTAAACGGCTATTTTTAGTACGGTGGTTATTTCCCTACCAATGACGTAATCCTTGCACGTTCTGACACGTTCGTTTGCTTCGAATCGAGCGCTTCGATAAAAACAAAAGAAAATATATTTCAGATACAATAAAGAAAGCAATATATGTAACATTTTCGTGTATTAATGTTTCACCGAAGCTTTTGGCGAATAAACATTGCAGGTTGCGTGATTTAAAGTCTTGACCAAGATTTGGCCGAGCGGAGTCTTGGTCTGGTCACCGACAAAACTAAAAAAAATAAACCGCTAGCAGAGCTAGAACCGCGCACGCCTACGGCCGCGCGGTTAATAATAAAATAAACTGAAGACCAAACATGACCTGAGCATGCCTTCGGCTGAGAATGCTCTTTTAAAAAGAAAGTTTTTAATAAATTGTCTTGATTTAGAACAGTCCACAGTGGAACACTGTTTAATAACATTTGGCAAGTTGTTCCAAAGCCTTGGAGCAATAACCGAGAAAGATCTGTTACTGTAGGAAGCTGAGTGCTAAGCTGTGTAATGAAATAACAGCTTGCAGTAAATTGGTGGAGCAAAGCCATGGAGAACTTTGTAAGTGACTAGAAGAATTTATGGTTAGACACTATGAATCTGTGGGACATGGAAAAGAAGGCAGGAACTGGTAGAAATAGGGAATGTTTTTTTATACATTAGACAATACTTTGCAGTAGAAAAAGCACCAACAGGAGTACTCCCCCTTCCCTGAATTCCCCTCACTCGCCCATTAGGGGGTCAGAATCCATTCCTTTGTTTGTAGTTCTGTAGTACACAAGAAGGCTCACACGAGGGTTGTCACTGAAGTGATGGCTTCCTTTAAAAGTGTTGCACTCTAAGAGGTACCACACTGATACACCTGAAGTTGTTCAAAACATTTCAGGCTGGAAAAATAGGACAAGCTTAAAAAAGCACCATATGAAGAGTAGTCAATTTATACTGGGATAATCATGCTAGGAGATTCAAGTACCTCATATATGGGATAGAACACCCAAAATTAAAACAAAATGAGACATTACAACATCCTGACATGGTATCAGAATGCTGTAAATCCCACTTCCAAGGACCTCAATTTAAAATTTTCTGGAGGAGGATGCCCCCAATCCCTCTACAGGGGCTGCCTTCGGCAGTCTTTATCTTGAGCCTCCTTCAATCTCTAAAATCTTATGTCTGCCCCAGTTATATATGGGTTATATAAAGTCCTACAAACAGCATACTTTTATTTAGCTTCTATTGATTCTTTCTTGTGAGCATCTGTGGTTGAATGTCTTTTTTTTTTCATTTTACCTTTCAGATCATTTGCCTATCTAACAATTCGAGATAGACTGCCAGTCATTCTGACGAAAGTCATTGATTTGGTGCATCGAAGAACTTCACTTTTCTTAGAGGAAAATCAACAGGTAAGAAATGAATGCAAGGTTGAGTGAGCATCTTCATCAGGCATGGAAGTTGGGTAAACTGTGATTGATTTCTGAAACAATGAACGCCGAAGAGGGGTTAGGGGCCATGCTTTGCAAGAAATGTTTTGGATTTTAACTCCCTTTAAAGTCTCCTTTCCTAGGTTTCCAAGTCATTCTGAATGTTACGAAAAATTGTTGCGTGACTTACGTGAAGATTCGTGAATATGCTGATTTCGTCTCAAATCTTCTAGCATGTTTAAATAGTGCTGTATCATCGTGACTCAGTAATTATATTTTAAGCAGTTTGTGTATATTACTGTAAATAGCTTCTTATTGTAATGTTTCTTTATTTAGTAGGGCCAGAAAGTTCTAGAATCTTTTGCCGTAAAGTATATAAGAGAATTGGTGTAGCGTTTAGATGGTATTTTTTCCCAGGAGAGTCGAGAGAATAATCTCATGAGCCAGTAGTGTTTACTGAAGTGTGATGAAGGTCGTGTGAAAAGTTTCGACAGATGTCATGTTTGAAGAAGTGTAACAGAGAGGTTTCATAGATATTAGGCAGAGGCCATGTTTTATACAAGAGTGATGGAGGTCAAGTGTATTTACAAGCCTAGCGTGTGCTTGTTGTGAAGTCTTGTGTGGAATCACAGCGTTCGTGTGGAATAAATAACCTTGTTGCTGTTTCCGACAATCCATTCCTGGTTCTGTTTGGACTACAAACTACCTACCACTAAAAACATTCGAACTCGCAACACTGAAAAGTCTGACCGATTTCTTTAAAATGGTGGAATCCAGTATGGATTCGCACCTGTTCATTATGGCTGTGTCACCAGTAAATACAAATTATATGTACTCTCCCATTCAAACCTTAACTGTTTAAAAGGCTACTAATTTTTGTGGGGATATGCCTGTCAAGAGAGGCTATTGTTTGTAAAACAAAAACAGATACCAATTTAATGGGCAATGAATGTGTAGCTCTAGCACAGCAAAACCATGCGCAAATTTTTCCCCCTCTTTCCAGTCTCTGATGAAGTACAAACCAAGTCTTGAATATCAAGACATAACAATATGTCCTATTTCTCAGCGTATTGTAAATGGTGCCAAGACAACTCCACTGTGAATAAATTTTTTATGTTCAACCTATTTTATAACTCCACTAGGAACAAACTGAAGATAGTAAAATTGTCATTGCAAAGCTTTCTAAATTACGGTACGAGATGAAAACCAATAAGCCATTGACACTGGTGGAAGATGATCGACCAGACGCACAGATCTGGAATGACACCATTAATAACAGCAAGTCACTGGTTGACGAAAACAAAGTTGCATCCTTTACTGGAGCCTGGCTTGTTGTTGAATGCCACATGTATCGCAAGATTTACGAAGCCTTTGCTTTGAGGTCAGTAAGGGTTAGAGCATTGCAAGGAAAGAGCCTGACATCAAAATAAGCCTTCACAGGTTTTAGTTTCTACCTATTTCTGTGTGCATGCAAGATGAACCAAATTCTGCATTCATTTGTGATTGGCTACCCAGACAAGAGGAGGATGGTTAACCTTAACATTCCCAAATGCAAAAATGCCAAACGATTATCGGGAGGAGGGATGTCTTAGTGGTGAGAGCATTTACCTTTCTTCCTGACCTGGTGCCATATGCAGGTTGAGTTTGTTCTTGATTCTCACCTTGCTCTGAGGGCTTTTCTCTGGGTTCTCTAATTTTCCTCCCTCCACAAAAACCAACATCTCCAAATTCATCCAGTTCAATGTGGAGGACCTGAAGGAAAACCAGCTGAGGTTGATGTGGCTTCCTCTCTTAAGATAAGTGTAAATGCAGTTGTTGTAAGATGTAGTGAACAGTGTGCTGTCATATCATGACAAGAAAGCCTCAAGTCACTTCCAGATTCTTGCCCATCTTAGGGATAGTGTCCTCGCTGATATCATAAACTTAAGATAATTTTGATGTTGATTTCTTATGGACATTAGAGGGGTGTGGAATTTAATTTTTTTGTAAAATAATATTTTCTCTTTTGCTCTCAGCAAGCACCATCAGAGTTTTGATCCTTTCCAGGAACAGAAGGAAGCATCTTTCAAAGGACTTGAGGAGTCTGCCATTTCCCTAGCACTGTTCCTTGATCATTCTGTGAAAAATTCAGATATTAGTGCTGGGAATAGTAAAAATGTCAAAAACATATTTGACACTCTGCTGCAGGTAGGAAAAGATTTTGTGAAATTTGTACCTTTGCACAAAATAAAAGAAATCACATTTTGGATTTTGCACAAACCACATTACAATGGCTCTGCATGTGTTCTTTAGTCAAGTACTTAGCTTATGCCTCTTCTGGAAAACAACTTGCAGGGAAAAAATGCGCTGCAAGTGAACCACAGCAACCAATTTTTTATTTATAATAAGCAAAATTGGTTTAAGCCATTGGTATAATATAACTAATGTTTATAACTTGCGAGCTGGCTGACCTTTATGTGAAAAAGGTGGAGTGGTGAAGCACATGTCGGCGACCATAGCGATCTGGAAGGGGGGGGGGTGTAGTGAAGAGGCATTAATTCATTGCAACTCATTATGCCGCTCCTAAATGTGATCAACCCCTGTCAGGCTGCTTGCAGGCTATAATGTTCATGAAGTGATATGCTATTGACTAGAAACACTTTAGTTTAGAAATTGATCTCATAAATCTCTCCTTCTACTGTAGTTTTGTTTGTGGGGAAACCGTTGTGACCTTTCCATCTCAAGTGGAGAAATCCTGAAAGATCAAGGAGCTGGCCATACTTCCAGTCTTCAACACATGAAAGAGAACATTATTGTTGACAATTCCCAGGTTGTCTGGGATGTGATTCACAATGGCAAAGCCATCAAGATTGACTTTGTGTTAGACAACTCAGGCTTTGAACTTTTCACAGATTTGTGTTTTGCAGAATTCCTCTTGCATGCAAATTTTGCAAAAGAAATTCACCTTCACACAAAGGAAATCCCATGGTTTGTTTCTGATGCTAGCAAGAAGGATGTAATTTGGATGGTTGAAGAGATGAGGTCTTCTTCAAACAAATGCTTATCACTTCTAGGGGATCGCTGGTTTCAACGCTTCCAAGATGGATCTTTCACCTTACAAAGCCACCAGTTTTGGACGCTGGCACAAGATTTTAGTGAAATGAAAAGCATTGCTCCTGATTTGTACCAAGAGCTGTCAGGAGCCAAAATAGTGTTTTTTAAAGGCGACCTGAATTATCGCAAGTTGGTTGGTGATCGTAAGTGGCCGCACACAACTCCTTTCAAAGATGCTCTCTGGGGATTCTTGCCAGCACCTCTGTGTTCTTTAAGGACTCTGAAGGCAGATGTTCAAGTTGGCTTATCTCCTGGCCAGGATGACCACCTGGAGGCCATCAGGAAGGACTGGATGATATCAGGCAGTTATGCTGTTATCCAGTTTGCTCAAAATACCTGATTCTATGATTGTTGATAATAATTATTTAATTACTAGCTAAGGTAAATATTTAAATTTGGTATTTCACTTTCCAAATTATGGAATTGAATTTCAATTACGGAGTATTTTCTACCCACAGAATTTTAATCATAAATGTTGCTGTAACAATTTTGTTCCATATACTCACTTATTCTTCTGGATAACTCTGAGGTGCTGTGAAAGTAAGTAGTGCTTTGACCAGGAACTCAACACAAAAGCGTTTAGTTAGTGATTAGAGTGTCTCCTTCCATCTAGAGTTATGACAATATGAGCAAAAGAGAGAACAAGACATACTTTGGAAATGCAAACCAACGGCAATTGTTTCCATAAAGAATTTGGTAGTGGTTCAAGGATAAAATACTCAACTAGTGCACCTCCCTTAAATTTTTCTCTCTCATGGATACTGTACAAATATTGTAAAGGAGACGGTCTTGATGTTGATTTCAAAGTACATCAGCGGGCTGAGGTGTGGCAACCATTTTTGAGGTAATTTAAAAGGGTGCTGTAATGAGCATGACAATGAAAATTCAAAATTTGATAGATACTTTCAGTGACAAAAAAAATATTGGGCATAATGGTCCAGTTTTTGTTAAAGACAGGGGTTTCAATAAAAGCCGGTTACCAGCGGTCTACCGCCACCTGTAGGGCCTCTTACTGCTGTCTGTTTAGATTCAACAACGACAACCACTGGTATTTTTAAATACAACAAAAATAGCACGCTTTTTGATGCCCAGAACACTGGAAGTCACATTTCCAAGCTTCTATTTCAAATTTTTCTGGGGGAACATGCCCCCAGACCCCCCTTGGGGAAAGGGGCTTTGCAGCCTCCTTAGTGGTTGCAGCTGTCTATTGCCCCTTCAGTGGCTGCCTTTAACTAAAGTTATTGAAACCCCTGAAAGATATTACATATTAAGCATCTGAAGCTGTGAAAGGACTATAAATTATATTCTAGCAGGTCACATGACTGAGCACAAGGTTACAATGCAAATTGTCAAATTTTTATAACTTAAAGGTCTCAGGGAGAAGCAAAATATAAATTTATTTTATTTTCTTCCCTACATAATTTGTGCTACTTACATAGAATTAAACTGTTAACAGTTTTAAATTAATCAATTTGTGTAGCATCCCACTTATTTTGAATCTCTTTTAAGTTATGTACTTCTAGTTTACCAGGAACTTTATTTTGGTTTCTCCTTATAGCTTTCAAAATTGAGAGGTATGAATCAGTGGTTTGTTTTGTTTGTTGTTTGTTGAACATACCAATTTTCTAATCTGATTGTCCTGTGTGCCTGTCTAGTCCCCAAATCTCCCTCCTTGGTTAGGGGGTGAGGCATTGTAGGTACAGTGAGAAGAATAGCTTGTGTAGCAAGCGTTTCTGTGGGGTTTGGGAACAAAGAAAGACCAAGGAATGGGATTTTCGGTATTTTGCCTGCATGGAAAATGGGGCGAAGGCCAAAAAAAGAAAGAAGGGGGTAGGGGAAGGGAAGGAAGGAAATGCTCCATTTTCATGCTGTACTTCTTTGCTCCCGAACTGCACAGAAACACTTGCTATGCACGCTATGACAAGGAAGACTTTTCATACACTTCACTTAGTACTTCTTAGTTCTGAAAATTTAGTCTAGGTGGTGTTTTTTTCTTATTAGCCAACAATTGAGATAGCCTGTGAATGTAGACGAATTTCTGGCTGTCACTGGTTCCGGTGGAACTAGTGAGAGCCGGAAATAGTCTGCGTTCGCAGGCTAACATTGAGATTGTGAGCATAAACTCTTTACATAATATAACTGAATATTGTAACACCTCCAAATATTTTTTGTGATATTTTTTACCCTATTTATATAATCAGTTCTGTCATGTATTTGAACATGACATTGATGACATGGAGTCATTTTGAACTATTCCTGCAAAATTTGACTTTTTTTCTATGACCTATCGGAAGCCCTGCCACAAGTGGAAGAAAGGGTGAGAACACTGACAATGGAACTATGTTATTTATTTTCTTTTTAAAACACAGAGCTAGCTGTATCAAAGTCCATAAAGAAATATTTGTTATTCGATACTATTATCACAGAGTTTATGAACTACTGCTACTGGTACCTAATCCATGATTATTTGAATATTTAGATCCATCAAGCTACGATTATCTCATCTACCTTTAACAAGCAAAATAATATTACTAACTACATAAAATCAGAGGAACTGTTTTAGGGGTGAGTCTGTAAGAGTAATTAGTTAAATTGGCTCTGTTCACTGAGCATAACTTTCTAGTTTCTTTTCAATCTCGTCAATACTTGAGAGGATATTTGACAGTTGGGATTCATCCATTTCAAACTGAAACACTTCTGTTTCCTGAAAGACATAGAATAATACAGTGAGGAGCTGAGGAAGCTTTTTAAAAGAGGTGTAATTCTTGGATTACAGCCATTCACAAGATTTTTTTTGTTCCAGAAAGTATCCATACCCACAGCCATTTTCTGGGCTTGTCATGTAGTGCCCTCTTCCCCTGGGGCAAATAAAGGATTTTAGAGCAGGGGGTGTTGGATGCACCACAGGCAGCCCAGACGTACTGTTAGTGAAGTTGATTTATAAACAACAGAGCCGAATATGTGTATGTGAAGTTACAAGCAAAATTAACTGCAAAGGAGTCAAAATATTTATCAAATACTTCAAAATAAATATTGTTTTGTCTTGATATCATTGTCTGTTTCTTTGTCCTGGTCAACATCTGGTCTATTTTACTGCGTTTTCTCAGCTAGTTCGCTAGCTATCATGGCCGTGTGGGAGCTGTTATCTTAGAATTATAATAAGGGTCCAAATGGTGTTTAAAAATGGAAATATTGTAAGACACAAACTGCATACCTTTAGCTGAATGCCTCCTTGTTCATCCTGGCTGGTTTAAACGGCGTTTTCTTGCTTTTTGCAATAAGAGGTATCTTCCACTATAAAAGAAGTAAAGGCTGGCTACAAGGTCAACGGACCTTCTCCATGCGAAGCTCAATAAATTCCCGAATAATCGACGGATCTGCTCCAAATTACGATCAGCTGAACCATATATTCCGTGGTTTTCTGGATAGTGCTCTCTGGCTTCCAAAACCCATTGCAACTACACGAGAGCCACTCATTTATCAGCATGTATTTGACCGTTTCGTTCCACTATGAACCATGTCCCCGATGGCTTTACTACACGATTTGAATTTCAAGCTTAGCGTACTATTTGAGACTCGTTCGATTGACACGGTGGCAGGACTAGTGCGTTTGTTTTGACCCAACCGGGAAACCGGTCACCCATACCCTTTTTGCAATAAGAGGTATCTTCCACTAAAAAAGAAGTAAACATTTGTTATTCTCAATTTCACTGTCCCTGCGTGTAGGTTCGTTGATTTTTTTAGAGCTTTTCACCGAAGTTAAACAACAGTTCTTATCGGAATTGTTTCTTTGTTCCGTCTCTGAGATGTTGTCGAAAGTGGTCAGGGAAGACGAGGATTTTTTGAGAATAACAAACGTTGGAGATTTGAACTTCAAACCGATCATGGGTGACCGGTTTCCCGGTTGGGTCAAAACAAACGCAGTAGTCCTGCCACCGTGTCAATCAAACGAGTCTCGAATAGTACGCTAAGCTTGAAATTCAAATCGTGTAGTAAAGCCATCGGGGACATGGTTTCCATTTTTAAACACCATTTGGACCCTTATTATAATTCTAAGATAACAGCTCCCACACGGCCATGATAGCTAGCGAACTAGCTGAGAAAACGCAGTAAAATAGACCAGATGTTGACCAGGACAAAGAAACAGACAATGATATCAAGACAAAACAATATTTATTTTGAAGTATTTGATAAATATTTTGACTCCTTTGCAGTTAATTTTACTTGTAACTTCACATACACATATTCGGCTCTGTTGTTTACAAATAGGCCCTTTGCAGCTAAGCCATCACGTGACCCACTTTTCAGAAAATTATGGGCTATAACTTTAAAAATGCCAGAAATGGAAAAAGCATGTCGAGAAAATCGTAATGGCCAATTTGAGGCCCCTGACATTAAAGAATGAGGTTTTATGACAATTTGAATTTTGAAAAAACTAAGAAGATTTGTATGGAAAATGTCGCTGGAGAGCATCTTAGTTTTTTTAAAATCAAACCGTCATAAAATCTCATTCTTTAATGCCAGGGGCCTTAAACTTGGCCAGTTTGGTATTTTCAATATGCTCTTTCCATTTCTGGCATTCTTTAAGTTATAGCCCATAATATATAAAATTTGTAAGAAAATTATGGTCACATGACCCCAGCTGCAAAGGGCCTATTAACTTCACTAACAGTATGTCTGGGCTGCCTGTGGATGCACCAAAGGTTTAGGGGCATACTCCCTAGTAAAAGTTAAAAAATTGAGGTCCTCGAAAATGAATACAATTGTGAGACCAAGTCGTCATGGTATAATGTCTCTTGCTCTATATATTTAGGGGTTTCAACCGATGCCCTGAACCCCCTAGATCTGCCCCACCTTCCCAAAGCAGAAGATGTTGTTTATTTTTGCATTCCCCCGCAGTTCTCCCTCCCCATCTCTCTGAAATTCTAGGTTGGCTTCCTGCTTTGGCTTTCAAAACTCCCTTTCAGAATTACCAGTGTTTAAACAACATTTACAATATGCAGTTAGCACAGATAACAGATGAAGATGTTTTTGTTACCTTGCTTTCTGTTGATCTGTTTTCCAACTGCATTTCAACAATTGCCACAGGCGTGTTGATTTGTTGAAGATGTCTGCCTTGGCTCTTCAAATCAATTCTCCAGCTAACGTCCTTCAACTTGTTATTCCAAGAAGATTTCTGAACCATAACATCGTGGATTTTGACCTTTTGCGATTTCCAGAATTTTAAAAATGCAGCGGCTTGTTCTTGAGTAAGGGAACCTTGTTTTCGTCTCATCTGAGAGGTTAGAAAAGCTTCCAGTTGATTGAAATCCATATCTGCAGACACGATGTTTCGCATCAAACTCTCGTATCTCTTCAACATTGCGTCAAATTGCTCCTTATCGTGATCAGAGAAAAGTTCCTGGTGAAGAAATTCATCCGTGATCTCTGATTCCCCAAAATATTCCCTCCGTGCTAAGCCATTCAGTAATCCAACAACATTCTTATCCGCGGCAGCCATCGTTGATCCCAACCTGAAGAAGTCGAGAGCCGTTTCATTGAACCATACATTAAGGTAGAAATCGAACTTCCCTGGTCAGCGGGTCTCACCAAATTCTTTATATACGTGGTGTGAGGATGGTTTTTTTCAGAAGTCTGCAAAATGTTTTCAGCAGTTAGGAGATCTTTAGGTTGCAAGCGAATTTTTAAGCTGAGAGTATGTTCTTTTTGTTCAGCTGCTAGTAAAGATGTGCATGATTTCTATGATGTTACAATTGTCGGTGGTGGAATGGTGGGGGCAAGTTTGGCCTGTGCTTTAGGTGAGTGCAATTCATCCTAAATCTTACAAGTTTATTTTTAAAACTTACAACGATTTGACAGCAAAACTATGGTCCGAATCGGTAAGGAGCTAAGCTGATATGATTGGTTTACGTGCTCTTCCGGATTTCTTTTTTTTTTTCACAAGGCCTTGAAAGAACTTTGGATGACCATAAGATTCTGTTATTGGAAGCAGCTCCGGACAAACCACAAAATGTCACTTCTGCCTACAGTAACAGAGTAAGCAGCATCACACCAGGATCCAAAAAGCTTTTAGAAAGTAAGATGTAATAGGAGGCTTTACTGTTAGCATTCTTTTTTGTTGTGTTCTTACTTACTTACTATAATAACCAAATCAATGCGCGCACTCTGATTGGTCAATCAGCTATGGGTTATTGTGCCAGTAACCTCATGGAAAAATCGTGCGTCTTCTGAATTATTATTTAAAAGCAATAGATCACAAGTTTTCTATGGGTTATAGGCTGATAAACCACTGGGGATGTTGGTAGAACACTCAAAGAATTCGTAAACCACTAGCCTGCGGCTCGTGGTTTACAAATTTTATCCGTGTTCTACCAACATTCCGCATGGTTTATCCACAGAAACTTGTGGTCTATTGCTTAATTCTACTTTATAGTTATCAGAATACTTGGGGATAACTTGCAGATGTTCATGGGTGTAGATTACAAATTAAAACAATCATGATAGTGATATGGTGATGTAATAGGTTTTGTACAAATTTAACTGCTGAATACCCCTCCACTCCAAAAGAGATCTTGAAAAGTGTGGCTATGGGGCTACGCAGCCAAGTAGCCAAGTGGCCACGTAGCCACATAGCTGCGTAGCCACTTAGCTGCATAGCCATGTAGCTGTGTAGCCACATAGCCGTGTAGCCACGTAGCCGCGTAGCCAGCACCAAACAAGTACGGCACGTATGTATTTCTCGTTCTTAAAGCGCTAAGTGAGAGATAACTGCGTATCCATGTAGCCAGCTTTTTCAGGGGTATAACTTCAAATGGCGGGGTTTTCATCAGTTACTCCCTCATGAGCCAGACAACCACCATGCAAAATAAATTACTAACACTACCTGATCTGTACCAAGTGTCTGAATAGTGAGGATTACATATTTGAATCCGAGGACAGGGCGAGGGGGGGGGGGGAGAGGGGTATTCTACAAAGTTCTATACGTACTCTTTCACACATGTTGCTTACAGGAGTATAAAAACAAATGACAATTTTAAACTTTTAGCTCTAAGTTGTTTCAGTGACTTATGAGAGGTGGTCGCTTATAAGTGGTTCCAAATAATTGTTGTTTGACTTGGGAACTTTTGTTAGCTTGGAGAACTGGTCGCTGAGAAGAGGTACTCACTTACAAGAGGTGGTTGTAGCTGGAGGTTCCACAGGGCGCCGGGCGGTAATAATTAAGATGATTTCCGCAGAACATTTGAGCAATAATGGCAAAAACTGACAGAGTTAATAAAAAAACTCACAGCATGGAAATATATTTTGAATAAAGGTAAAAAGAACTTTTCAAGACTTAACCTCTCAAGCTGACCCTGCAAGAGAAAATTGAGCTTGAAATGATCCATATTTTTAATTAAAACAGACATTTCGGATTAGTTGAAAACACAATAACACACAGATTAAGTATTTTTAACAAGGCTTTAAATTAAATTCCTGGAGATTTCTTGGGGATTTACTCACAGGGTCATCTAGAGAAATGAATGACAGTGAGATGGTCATAGTAAATAGTATTCAAAAAGTTACCGTGCTGTGAGTAAAAAATTTAGTGAATAATTTTGCACTTACTGCTCAAACTTATTGCTCAGAATCCATCTTAAACTCCTAAGTCTAGGAACTGAAATTCTAGTAGGTTAAGTGATTAATTAATCTAATATTGAAATATGTGTTGACTTCATTATTTTTAATTGTCTGACATTCATCACAATATCAGACTGACTTCTTATAAATAATATAGTGTGGTTTTATTTGTTCTTGTCTAGGTATTGGTGCATGGGATCATATTTGTAGCATGAGATATAAGCCATTTAGAAGAATGAATGTGAGTGCCTCAAAAACTCCACAAATTATGCAGTATTTTTTGTGAGTTGCAGCAAACAATTTTTGACTTCTTCAGCCAGAATACAATGAATAATTTTGCCACTTGAACATGAAGTCCTCTTGTTGTAAATGACAAGTCATAGCCAATATTGGTTGCTGATGGATTAAAACTTCTAGTCAAGATTAAAGTTGTCAGACTTGACTTGAGTCTGCATATTTATTTTGATGCTCAATCTCTTGTGTGACTTTATCCTCCTTCAATTAGAAGCAGAGGAGGCTCATTTTGCAGCCACTCACTCGTCTCTAGGGGATCCTAAGGGGAAGGGCAGTTGGAAAGAGGAGTGAGAGGGTCTGCAGGGGGTACCAAGTTTTCCCAGCACTGTTTCTTTATTACAGTGCACCTCTTTGCATTATCCAAGGTGCCAGCCTACATGGTCATTATAGAATGATGTACTCAATTATGTCAACCTTGAAACTGCACCTATGGCTATAGTAAGCAATACACTGAGCATCCCAGCCTTAACCATTTCACAGGTTTTACTATGAAATTAGGACTCCCTTAGATGCCTTTGCATTTAAAAAAGTTAACAGAGGGTCTACCCTTAGAAAGTAATTGATAATTTTCAGAGACTTTTTAGTTTTAAGATTATTTTGATATGCTTTCTTGTTTCATAGGTCTGGGACGCTTGTAGTGAGGCACACATTTCCTTTGAGCCAAGCTTTGTTGAGTCAGACAGCTCTAAAGACATGGGGTATATCATAGAAAATTCTGTCACCCTTGAAGCTCTTCGAAAACAGCTCAAAATGCTTCAGTCTCGAGTTAAAGTTTTTCATGGAATGAAGCTGAAGACTTTAACTCTTCCTGACTTAACAAGAGATATGGTATGTTTTTTTTAGAAATCTAACATAAAGTCCCAGTGACATGTATTTAATTATTTTTTAGTGCAAAGTCAGCCCCCGGTTGTTCAAAGGCTGGATAACGCTATCCACCGGATAAATCGCTATCCAGCAGATAAGAGTTGACAAAACAAACCACGCTATCCACTGGATAGTGATTTATCTGGTGGATAGTGTTATCCACTTTTCAAACAACCGGGACCAGAAGGATGGAGTACTATTAGAGATTAAAATATTGGGAAAGGTACTTCAAGTAAGCAAAATGCTAGTTTCTGATCAAAAACATGTACTCCAGATGTGAATATTTTTGTCAGTTGGACACAATATGATGACATACTTAAGGACCATATTAATTAACTTTGTGTAGGGGTGAGTGGGGGAGCATCTGAATTCCCAGGTTTAGTGAAGCAAGTGGCCCTTTGAAAAATCCTGGAGACTTTTTGGTACTTACTGTGTTTGGACCTTTGCACACCATAGAGTCTCTAGAGGTGGTATCTGAAAGTTACCTACTTTTTGATAACAATCTTGGGAAAGGAGCATAAAACTGAAACACAGAAGCATATTGTTAATGCAGTAGCAGATGTAGTGAAAAGGCTCTGCCCTCCACCATTTTGGGTATAAAGAAATGGGGGGGGGGGGGGGGGGGGGGGGGGGGGGGGGGGCCTATCTTGGGGTGGGGCCCGGTGCCCCCCCCCCCCCCCACCTTATTTTGGGTGAAAAAAGAAGAAATGACTGAAGAAGCAAACCTGGCTGGGCAAGTAAAATAGAACCGCCCCCCTCCACCC
This sequence comes from Catalaphyllia jardinei, assembly GCA_022496165.2. Lineage (NCBI taxonomy): Eukaryota > Metazoa > Cnidaria > Anthozoa > Scleractinia > Caryophylliidae > Catalaphyllia > Catalaphyllia jardinei. The sequence continues at coordinate 2,254,331 of CM042750.1, forward strand.
CCCCCCCTTACTAGGCAAGTGACAGTGTTATCATAACTTTTTCTATCTAATGTTGTATCTTGAAGGATGACAAAGATGCCAGTCATACCTGGACTTCTTTGCAGTTGGATGATGGGAGAACTTTTCACTCAAGATTAGTGGTATGTACTCTCATTAACATGCTTGTGTGTGTTTGTTTTGGATAATTTGGGGTTTTAATTTCAGCCCAGAGTTAGAAAACCTTACTTCAACTCCAATATTTTTGTCTCCCTAGTTTGCTTAATCAATGTTAACACATAACCACCATCTCACATACGATAAAAAGTGTACTAGTCACTAGACAAATGACATTAAAACAGGAATGTGATACCAGTACTTCTTTTTAATAATAGATATTTTAAACTAAGATAATTTAAGCAAAAGAAAAGCAAGCCCAATATTACAAAACAAGTCATGAAACTGTTTCAGGTTATTTCAAGTTGTCAGTTACCCATATTTTAATTTAATTCAGTTAACTATTATACTACTATGTAATCTAGTTTATAAAAAATAAGGGATAAATAAAGCTGTTGTTGCTTTTGAAAAATCTAAACTGGCCTACTGTTGTTTTACAAAGGGCCAACATTCAGCTCCCAGGGGACTCAGATATTTCAGAAATTCTTCAATTGTGCCATAGCTACTGTAAGCTGGTTTAATCCTGCATTCTTTGTTGATTTATCCATGACATTATTTCTTTCCCTGCAAGATAGGAGCTGATGGTCCACAGTCCCTGGTGCGAAAACAAGCATCCATGGATTGTCTTTCTTGGAAATATGATCAGTGGGGTGTGGTAGCAACACTTCATCTTGGAGAGGTAGTATAAATTTACAAAATTATTTTTCCACATTATAGCAGACCATAAAATGAATTGTCAGATGCATTTTTACCTAGTGCATATCTCAGATATTTTAATCTATTTAGAATTATTTACAATAATTATTATTATTATTTTAACTTGAAAAGTTTGGAAATTCTAGGTTTTTCTTCAGTGCAACACTTAATGAACCATAAAATACTTAATTAATTACAGATTACAGAGAATATTGTTGCGTGGCAGAAGTTTTTACCAACAGGACCAATAGCTCTTCTACCGGTAAGAAAATTCACAGTACCATGCAACTAAGCTATTTAGTCTTGTTAAGGACCCATTATAAAAACAACCTATGGTGCTTTGTAGTTTGAATTGCTTAATGAATTTGTTTACGCCTAGTTTACTAGATTTTTTCCTTTTTATTTGTGCCAAGTTGACAGAGAATTTAAGTTCATTGGTATGGTCAACAACCCCTGAACATGCAAAGGATCTGGTCTCCATGGAAGAAGACAGGTTTATTGACGCTATCAATAATGCTTTTGTAAGTGGCAGAATCTGTTTATATATTAAGTGTGTTAATTAAATTTAACCAATCTAGGTTTAACAAAAATTTCATAAGCTGATAGAAGAAAGTGGTTGCCTGACTTTGCATTGACTACAATACAAGTCTGTGGACCAACCATACATATATAACATGCTTATATATTATTCACGGTTTGGCTGCTCTTGCTAAACAGTGGAAGGACTTTGACCGTCATCCCCTTGTGGATCAGGCAACAAGAGTGTCCTACCTGCTAGCTTCTTTCATTCAGCCATGGACAAGTGAGTATGCAAGTTTGAGTTCTTAACCTTCTACGTGTAATTCTTCTTACGAAGGATGTCAACAGATGAACTGCCCTCTTATGGAAGAGTACAAATTTTCCAGTAATAAATATTAGTAGTGTCTACATCATGGGGAGGAGTCATGACTAAGTGCAGTGGCTGGTTATGGAAAGACTAGGTAGAAATATCACAACACGAGCCTGAAATGTGAAGTAGAGTCTAAATCTTTGTCATTGTAAAAAACAGATTTTTGAGGCAGGTAATCTACTGTCACCATATTTAAACTGACTTATACCATGGTATCTTCATTTGTCATCTAGATGTAGGACCTGGAACCCAGTCTCCTCCCAGTGTTAGTGGTGTTGAGGAAGGAAGCAGGGCTGTGTTTCCATATGGCTTTGGTCACGCAACAGAATATGTCAGACCAAGACTAGCTCTGATTGGGTGAGATCTTCACTGAGATTGCCCTTATTTATGATATAAACCACCATTGTGTCTAGTACTACATTCAGAGTAGTGTGAAGAGGGAAGCAAGATTTTAGTGAGGGTGATAATGAGCACTTCCTTGTTCCAATGAGATAAGAGGTGGATGCAGCATCCCTCCCCAGTACAGGAGCTTTAATGAAATCCAGCTGCCATTAGGCTAGCACCCCTTTTGGTTACTCTTTCCACTGTCTGTCTAGACTTTAAAAGATTTGTGGAAAAAACAATTGGGTTATAATCAAAATGAGAACCAAATTGAAGGAGGTTAACTTATCCTTGATTTCATCACTACCTCACGGAAAGGTCTGCTTTAGTGGATTATTCAAAGTAAGCAATATTTTTTGATGCCCAGAATGCTGGAAATTGCATTTCTGAGCATTCAGATTTCATTCTTTGTTTAGGGGAGGGGGGGGGGGAGGCATGACTTACAGGGCCTTGTGGGGCCTTTGATTGTGGTGGCCACCTATTACACCATCAGAACTGCCTATGAACAATTTTGTGGAAACCCCTGGAGTGGTACCTTCCATAAACCTACCTTTGATATCTGTTGGTCAGTGGTAATTAATACTTCACAGACACTTCAAAAACACAAACAAGTGGCTGCCAGTTTGTCAACAAGCACACACTGCTAGTCTACCCACTATAGAATAGATAGTGAGAAATATAGCTAATCAGAGTGTTCGTGATAGAAAGCTAGTAAAGTTATACTTATGAGTGATATCTTAGGTCTACTGAATCATGTCAATTAACTGATGCTTGTTGAATTTTTATTAATAGTGATGCAGCCCATAGAGTGCATCCTCTTGCAGGGCAAGGCGTCAATCTAGGATTTGGAGATGTTGCCTGTCTTAGAGATGTCCTGTCTGAGGCAGCTGAGGAAGGACAAGATATTGGTAATTTCACTGGAAAACATCAGTTTTGGCTCAAAAAAGCTATTAGTAACTCAAAATGTTTTACTCCTGTGGGGTAGGTGTGAAAACATCTATATAAAAATGTTGGGGAATTAAGTCCCTATTTGACTCCTAATAAATACCACTTAATACAGAATAGGTTCAGTTATGAGCCGCTGTTCAGGAAAGGAGCTCGCATTGACTGGACTCAAGAGACCAGTTGAAATGGAGCCTAAAAACAGAAATAAGAGTGCTTTATAATAAAATACTGTGGTATAACTATTTTGTCAAGTGCACCCTCAAAGATACTTTGACAGCTAAAAATATTGGCACACTAGGTGGGACCAGTTTTTTTATTTACAATCCTAAGCAAGATGATAAGTATTCTATTGTTTTTTGTTTAGTTTTGTTTTTTTGGGGGCATATTTGTAAATTTGTGGTAACTAAGCCTAATAAATTTTAAAAAATCCCTGACTTTTTCATATGTGATTCGTCCTCTCCATAGGGGTTATACTTGTCATTGTAAGTATTTGATCATCAATAGGTCAAGATTTCTTTTCATTTTACTTTATATGTTGATTTCTTCCCTAGGATCTCTTGAGCATCTTTTAACTTATGAAACAAAGCGACAACAGAGTGTGGTCCCCATGATCACTGCAATTGATGCTCTAAAGAGACTTTACTCCACTTCAAGTACTTTGCCAGTTCTTGCACGTTCATTGGGACTTATAGCAACTAGTGCGTTACCTCCAATCAAGGTAATGTTTTTCCATTTCTGACATGTTTTTCTTGATAACGGTACTTTGACATGTGCATCAAAAGGCCTTTGAAGTGGTGCTCCAGTGGTAACAGAGGGAAGCCACATCTTCAGATCTACATGTATATCCAAGGGACAGTAGTGCTGGTTTGAATTTCAAATCTATTAGTATCTTGATCTTGAATGTGAGCAAGGCAAATGTAAAACAGTTTTTTGACACAAGTAACTATCAGGAATTCCAAGAAAGGGTTTCCTGGCCATTGTGGTGTTGGTTTTGGCAAGACACTACAATTGTCACAATGCCACTCTCCCCCCTGCTGAGTAAATGTGGACAGCACATGAAAATGTTCTGAGGGTTGACAGACTAGCATTCCATTCAAAGAGAGTCTGTGGTCACTCCAAACTTCTAAGAGATAGGATCTTGGTATCATTACTCATGATGCTACAGCCATGGTAGTCCAAATCGAGAAGTCTGGGATTCCAGTACTGAGCAGGGTCATCTGGTTGTGTTTTTGGGCGAACTCTTTCACTCTGACTTGTTCCCAGGGGTGTAAATGTACACCAGCAAATTTTAAATGCTGGTGGTATTACATGTAAGCCTGGGATGGACTACTATCCCATCTAGGGGAAAGTGAGAAATACCCCCAGTCATTTCATGCTATGAAACAAGACTTAACCTGCCCTTACTCCCCAGATCCCTGGGATTAGCATGGCCTCCTTTAACCCCCCCCCCTCCCCCTTAAAAAAAGAAATGTACAATTTTCAGATCAGGTTCAGCTATACATAAATATACTGAGTATTTCTGTAAGTAAATACCCCATGCATTTTTTTCTGCAGGAGCAGATTGTTGGATTTGCCATGAGATAGCATGTGGCTGTTAGTCTTGCCTGAGGAATTTTGCAGAGCAAGGGTGGCCCCCAGAGTAAAAAGCCAGGGAGGAGCAAGTGGAACATTAGCCTCCTATGTAGACTTGTGCATTCCTGTGATGAGCCTCTGTGTGGAAGGCTAGTGCAACACCAGCATGTATCCAAATATTCTTTTCAAAACGTGGAGTGTTCAGTGCCTGTGCACAAGACATCAAGAGAGCCTGTACACAAGGCATCATAACTGTTTTATGAAATGGTTGTTGAATTTAAAGTGAATATTACATATAAATATGAGCAATTTCACCTGCCTAACAGCTACCTGGCTTAAATTTGTAAAATACATATTAAATAAAAAGGATTCCACTGTATTCCTCCACGCCGGATACTTGTTACAAGTTTTAGACTACAAAATCATATTCTTGCTCTGTTATTTTTGTGTACTCTCTTATGGTCGTATACAATAATGTGCATAATAAAATGTAACTTGCCTTGTTAAATGTCAGCTATTTTTCCATAAAAGGTAAAATTCTGGTGTTATTTTTACTGCAAGTTTTTAAGAGTCCTTTGCAAGTACTTGAGTTACCCTCTCTTTTTAGGTCGATATGCATGTTTGAGTTCAGTTTCTTTGTTTTTTTTTTGCATATCATTTAACAACTAAGGAAATGGACTGGCTGCCATTTGGCACCACCATTGGCTCCAGCTTGGTGTTTACAATTTGCCAGAAATTATTTTAATGGTGCACTAATTCATCATTGAGTTACCCCATGTAAGTATGGTGGTTCCCATTTGTAAACGAGGAGAGTATCGGGGGTGTAGGTAGGGGGGTCCAGGGGTGCCCATAACCCCACCCCCTTTTGTGACCCTTTTTTGAGCAGAAACCCTACAACAGGTAGCAAAACATCCTTGGAGACCCAGGGCGGTTAGTTGGGGCGAGAGGAAATAAATTGGGCAAAGAACGGAAGCATCGCAGGTTTACAAGTAAACCTGCGATGCTTCAGTTCTTTGCTCGATTTATTTCCTCTTGCCCCAACTACTGGTAACCGCCCCTGGGTCTCCGAGGATGGTGGCAAAATTGAAATGGCAATCAGGTGAGTACCCCAACTTTGACAATGTGACCCCACCCTGAGTATTTTGCTTGAGAATCCCAGACCCCCTGCCACAAGGCACACCTGGCATAGGCAGCATATTTGCAGCTTTAGAGGGCTCGCTTCCCATCATTATACTGACCGCAAGAAAAACAGAAGCAGGAAAAGATCTCACTGAATGTTTATTGCCCCTTTTTCTTTACAGTTTATTTTGCTTTTGATTGAATCAGTTACTAACATCACTGACACTGATGATAAGTTTGTGATACTGGAGTAAAATCGTTCCTTAACTTGTAAGGTTACAACTTTGTTGGTCAAATCAACACAGTGCTCAATTTTCATGGTCTTGTTCCAAAAGAACAGCAGATCAATAGAACTGAAGTTAACATCAACAATAATATTTGTTTCCTATTGCTTTGTGTCAACTCTGGCAATAACTAAATCCAAAGGAAATAAGAATTTAAAGTTATCCAAATGCATAATTCACAACTCATTTAGTTTTGTTTTCACACAAAGAACCCTCAAACTTTCTTATATGTAGCTTCCAAAAAATATGGTGGATTTTAAATATATTACACATTTTTACATTACTTAGCAAAAAAACTGAAGCAATTTGCAAGGTAAGCAATTATATTTACACACGTTTCTTCAAAATTGGGGTTTTCTTCAAAATGATGATATTAGTGATCACTACATTTTGACATGAATATTCCACAAGCGATGCTAGGTGAAACATTGCCATCAACTTGCATTTGATAAAAATTGCTCAATTCTTAATAGATGATCTGATACAAAATTAATTAGCCAATAGATAATGTGGTAGATAAAACGTGCTGATGAGTGAAGTTGATGTTAAGTAACATTTCGATTACATTAGATGCAACTCCATATCAAATTCTACCAGGACAAAGCTTGTCCATACTAAGAATATTTTTTTTCACTTTTTAGTGTACATAACAATGTTATTATCAAATGTCAAAGCAAAAATGATGACCATTACAATTTGACATTTTCTAGAACCAAATTTACAGACCTTTTCAATGCCTATACAGTTCAATACTTATATATTAGTATTTATTGTTCAACCTGTGTTAATTCCTTTCAGTTTTGCAATGGCTAATCCATTATTAATTTTGCAAGTTGTTGCAAATTCAAGAAAATAAAATTCTAAAAGGATACTTTATCCTGTTCCATAACAATTTTGTTTCCCAAAAGTACTCCCACTGCATCTTTCAAAAGCTCTAACTCAAAAGTTCAAAATCCTAACTAATGTAGTGTCTTCATGGATAATAATGTTGAGTGAAAAGCTCCCATAACAATGCAGATGTCACCTCCTGAACCCAGGCTGAAATGAACTTGTTTTATGACAGTGCAAAACATATCAGTTGACCGAGTGTAGTAAACTGCCTTTCCACATGCCTTTTGTGAAGTTTATACCCTCGAGAACATAAAGGGCATCACATAGGCATGTGTTGCAAAATTTTGGCTGACATCTCACCAAGATGGCCGGTAACTGCTGCTTTTAGTCTGGTGTTCCAATATAATTATTTACAATTTATAGTCTTCCACTCTCACTGAAAGGCCGTTTACACGGCAGAAAAATTTGGGTCCGGACCCGCCAAAAAAGTAGTACGGACCAATAACTTCTGTCAAGAAATACTGGAGTTTACGCAGGGCCATAGGCGGCTATGGCCCTGCGGAAACTCCAATGTTTCTTTACAAAAGATATAGGTCCGTACTACTTTTTTGGCAGGTCCGGACCCAAATTTTTCTGACGTGTAAACAGCCTTTCAGAAATAAGTACAGTTGAACACCTGCTAAGTCACTACCCAAAAAAAATGGCTAACCCATTAGGCATCCAGCAATCAGTCCTAACAACGGTTTTTCTATGGTTTTAACCTCTATTGACTAGCCAGTCCACTTTTAAGCAGCCACTGTACATTTCCCAAGGGTGGCCGTTTAATATGGGTTGAACTGTACGATCTTTAATCATTTCTATCAACAGAATCTGATTTAATTTAAAATGTGATCTTCCTGAGAGCTTTGCACCCAATAGCAATTTGGTAACTAAATTTGATGTCATTTAATAATAACTTAACTTCCAAAGTTTAGGTAACTAGACTGGCTAGTATAAGTATTGCTCTAAGATGATTTACAACCACAGAAATATTATTTCACACAAATTTCTCTCATGAGCAACTTTGAGGTCACAAATTTTGCTCTAACAATGACCATTTAATTTGTTTTCACCTAACTTGTTGCTACATGGCTAAGTTATTCCTGACGATTTTGTTTTCATCTTAGCACAACTTGCCAACACAACTTTGAATTTATTTTTTATCTAGTAAAGGTCCTTAAAAATTATTACTTTTTACAAAATCTTGGTAACATAACCCAAATTCTGAATGGTTGGTCCCATGTTAAGTTTCATAGTGCAATGTATACTCTGTCTGGATGTCTAAATGTGCTCCTTATCATTAACACAAGCAATTCAGTTTCTGACTGAGGTAAAAAATATCAGTTCTGAATATTGAGAGGTTATAGTGCATTTAACTGTCCCAAGGAATTTGAGAATGATGTAAATACTTTTTGTGCAATGTGCAGTTCCAGAAAATATCCATACTCCCCCCACAGAAGGGATTGGAATTTCCTGGGGGGTGGGGGTTCTGTAAGGCCAAAAAAATAAAGAAATGTCTGAAGCTTAATTGGAATTCCCAAAGGGATGGGAGGGTCTTTACGTTTGCAAAGAATTATGCGGTTTGATAGTGCATTTGTCATCCAGACATTTAAACAGTTATTAAAAGCCAATAACTCCTTTACAATTACACCCAAAGAGCTACAATTTTCACCATGTACTACCTTGATGCCTTCTCCACAGAAAAGTCATATACTAATGAGACAAAATGTTGATGATAACATCAGCCGAGAGATCACCTTATTGTAGATCACATTGGCAGGTTTCATTCAAACTTAACACTTCTCCCAAACAAACTTGCAAAGTTTTATTTGCTGCTGTGTTTACTTATTATAGAAAGTTTAAAGTGGTACTATGATGAAAATCCCATCTTTCTTATCGAAGCCATTTTAAGACATAAACAAGTAGTCTGTATGAGAAGAAAAATGCCATTTACTTTTTTCAAATATCTCTTTTCGTTCCAGAGATATTCAAGTTTTTAAAATATGCAAATTACCCAAGTGATGACGTCATATACTCAACCAAATTTTGATCAAATATGATGAGAAACGATATCTCAGCCAATTTGTAACAGAAATGTTTGATACTTTGCAGAATGTTTCTACTAAAGGTGCTCCACAATACGAACTTAAAAGTTTTGTCACCATGGCAACATACTGGGTTCCAGGCCTCCCCAATATAAAACACATTTCTGGCCACCTTTCGCATTCCATTTTCATATTTGCTAATGGTGCCTTGTATGTATGACCCAGCAGGCATATAAATATGTTAGCTCCAGTTTGTGGCCCTGTTTAACGTTTTTCGAGCTGAAAATCACTAACATATTGAAATCAGGTTGGTGGGGACTGGTACAGAGTGAGTTGCCATGGAAACAGCATTTTCATAGCCACAGGTGTTTCCAAAAGAACTATTAACCTGCCAAGTTTCAATGGCCTGCGCCGCAAATAGGCCAAGTTAGCTCTATTTATGTACTTGAGATAATATTGGGTTGAGTGTATGACGTGATCAGTCATCTCATTTGCATATTTTGCACATTTTTAAAACTTTAATATCTCCGGAACTAATGCAGATATTGGCAAACGGTAAACTGCGTTCAGTTTCTTTCATGGAATTCTATGTGATACACCTAAAATATCAAGGGATAAAAATTTGATCATAGTACCACTTTAAATTTAATAGCAATGCATGCATCTATATACATTTTGTACAGCTTGTCGATTGTTCCTGTCAATGCTTAAAGGTCCTTAGACAGTTGAAACCCTATAAACACAGCCACCCCTATTAGACAGCCATTATTTAAAGTCCGATGAGTACTTGTCTATTGTTTTTACCTCTATTAAAC
>CM042750.1:2264109-2288727 GCA_022496165.2 Catalaphyllia jardinei
GTTTAATAGAGGTTGGACTGTACTTGTGCCTTAAGTCCATTGATATTTCGATAGACTGATTCAGCTTACATGGTTACATCCATTCAATTCAGACCACGCGATGATTCAGTTGGAGGGTTACTGACAATAACATTGCACAATTTGCATGACAACATGAGAGTATGTACAAACAGAACAATTGTAACCATGGCAACAAGGTTGTAAACACATTAGTTGAACCCATCAATTGCTCATAAAAAGCAGCTGCTATTATTGATGAATTAAAGGTCACACATCAAAGTAAATAAACGTCTGGGGGATAAGGAACACTGCTGTGAAACCGACAACGGTATATGTAAAGAAACAGTGTGGTATTTCACAAAGAGCTCTCTTCTTCTTTGGATCAGTCTCTGAGAAAAGCCATGGCAGAATGCTGTGGACAATAGATTTCATAACTGCACGGGTAGGCACTATCACTGTGACACCAAACACAAACTTACACAGCATTTGAATGATTTTCTTCTGGCCAGGAATACGAAATGAGTATGGTGCACCTAAATATGGGTCTGGGAACCCGTACATGTAGAATCTTAACCAAGAACCAAGCATTGCTCCACAAGTACCAAACAGTATAGTGGCAGTGTCTTTCTTTGTTTGGGTGTACTTTGGTGGGGAGGGGTACAGGATTATCAAGGCTAATGGCACAATGACTATGAATATCGGAGTATTTGGAGAGGTGAACACCCATCTATCCACAGCAGTATCCAAAAGAGGAAGAACAGTAACAAGAAGAACAACTGCAAAGGCAACTCCAGCAAGAAGGTCCTGCAAAATAAAATTGAACAACACTAAATATGACATAAACTTGACAAAGATACCAATCAATACATGTAGGCCACTTCCAAGTTGCCTTTTACCTCTGTGCCAAAACAAGTCTTCATGCAAAACCATGCAAATAAAACTATCGGTAATAGTACTTGTAGATTAAAGAGTGTTTGACTTTTTTTCGTAGGTTTGACATCATGTTAAAAAAACAAAAAATCTAAAGACAGCATTTTGTGCCCAAGCTGTTAGGTAGGCATGAAACTGGTCTCCCTTCAGCAGGGGCGAAAATAAATGAAACAATCACAAGGCACGTGCATACAAGTGGGTTTGTTCTTGATTATACATGTATTATGTAATATTAGTTACGACCGGTTAGTATGAAACATAGACTGCAGTCAGCAGGCCACATTTATTCCGCAGTCTGCATTTTATACCCAAGTCCGCATTTTATGCCCAGTCTGTAATGTTTAGTCTCTGTTTTATACCCAGTCCACAGTCTGCAGTCCCCAGTGCATGTTTCATACTGGACATGCAAATTGACACCAATCATGCTTGTTCTGTCGGTATGTGAGATGACATGCTTTTATTACCAAAACTAGCCTAGGACAATTATTTTGTTTACGAACAAGACTTTAAATTGCCTTGGCTTTGGGGTAACAGCCATAGGGCATTAAATTCACTTCTGAAACGATGAAGCAGAGGACATGTTGGTGTACCAAAGCAATCCTGTGTGAGCTGAAAACTTTTTCCTATGTAACCACTTTAATTTGTTGGGTTCATGTTACACATTTTGCACACAGAAATCTAGGAAAGTGAAGTAAAACTACAAATTTACTTCTTTGATTTATTCCGCAGAAAGCAGTGCTGGCAAGCAGCTAAGTACTTCAATTTTACTTTTAATAATTTCATTCAAGTTCATTTGTAACTTTTTGTTGTTTAAAGCAAATACGAGTGTGAGTACAAATAAAGATTGTTGTTGTTGTTGTTATCAAAGAGAAGAGGGTACATAACATGCAGCCAAACGACAGCTTTCTTTTCGTACAGAAAGACGTAGCAACACATTTTGTGAAGACATCTTTGTGAGGTTTTTAAATGCCATTAACACTGACTTTGACCTTAAAAATAATAAACTTCAGTATCCCCTATAGTCTACAAATTATAAGCTACCTTGACTCTCAAAAGTCTGCAATATTCCACATGGATGAACATGGAAATGACATCACTTGCAACTGTATAATTTTTTTCTTTGAGGGGGGGGGGGTGGCAAATTGGTGTCCACAGATATATAGATACATACCCAGATCTCAAATTACACGCACTGCCTTCTATAGATTAATGCAAATCTGTACAATCTACAGGTTTATTTTATTCAAGGATTATTTAATTCAAGGTGTAAATCACAACAATAATATGAACTCTTACAGTACTTCAGTCTGCAGTTTCAACATTCTCCCCAACAAAACATTCACCCGCTTGTCTTTAACTAGTAATTAAGAAATGAACTGACTAACCAAACTGCAAAATCCACTAGTTCCAGGCTAAGGGATGCAACTTTCTTTGCACATTATGCATAGCAAGTAACTGGGTTAAAAAGGTAGAAACTGCCCCAACATACATACATTATTTCCAAGATTCCAACTCTTTGGGACATAAACCCACAGCAGTTACAAGATCACCTCAAATACTAAGACAGGATGGAGCTACAGATCTGCACTACAGATGAAATTAAAAGTGTTTAACATACCTGAAGTGTGTGCATACCCATGTAGAGCCGACTAGTGGACACCAAAAGACACCAACATATTCCAAATATCACACCAGCATATAAAGGATACTACAGGAAAATAAAAGGGGAATATACATTTAACTTTCTTATTCAATCAACTCAAACTAGAAGTTTAATATGTTGTTCTCAAGAAACAAATCACACAGAAATGACTTTTCTTCCAAGGTTGGGATGTAATCAGCCCTTCAAATCAACTTGAATGAAAAATGTGGTATTTCTCTTAAAAATATGCGATCAATCTTTTGGGGGGATCTTTGCCTACAAAAAAAGAAGTACATGACACATTGTTTTGTATACATCAAACCTAGAACTTGCTTACGATTGTCAAGTACAAATTGAGAAATGACAATGGATTTGGAAACATATTTTACTGTAAAATATGTTTCCAAATCTGTAACAATACTGTGACATCAACGGTGTCATTTGATGAGACTTGTTTCCAATTTTTCCCTAATGCAAGCTTTGTCAGATACAAAGTGTTGACAGCAGTTCTATATGTGTACAATTTGTACATGTCAACTAAACAGGAAACAGTTGTCAAAAATTTAAAAGAATTGGAGTGTGGCCTCTGGTTGCTCAGTAGAGTCCATCACTTATCAAGATGTCTACCACAGTAACTTGTTAGGATACACTTCGATCCAGCACTAAAGAAGCTAGATTTTGGCAGATTTTTCAACTTTTGGATGTGTCAAAACTTTCCACTGAACATCCCAGTCACTTACTTCACACTGACATTTCCACAGCCCTAAATGGACAGTCTATTAACATTCTCTTTAATACAGGATTGATCATAACTGTTATGTACACACCAAATAAAAGCAGCTGTCAACTTTAAGCATAATATTTTTTTTCATCTCTTTCTCTGCAGTTCAAATTTATAATCTTTCATAATTATATTCACTTAATTGTATTCAGTCAAAGTTTGGAGAAGAATTGTCCATAACCAACGAGCAATGTTTCTTTAAACAGTGGCAAACACGTTTAAAGTGGATAGGAGAATTCTGATTGGTTCACTGAGAGGTCCAATATTTGCAGTAGGGATCAAGGGTGCTTTCTCCATTATGCCACACCGACCAGTCAGAGATTAGTGGGAATACCGATGGAACAACAATTCCAGATTAAACTTGGATAACCAATAGGACTAGCTCTTGCCAGTTTTTATTTCTATTCCAAATTTGCTAATCAGGGCAAAGAACCTGGGGGGTGGGGAGGGGGAAGTGCTTTACAAATTCCTGGGTGGGGATGTACCGCTGGGACCCTGGAACCGTTAGCCTATACCAGAGCTAGTTTAGCTGAATTTTGCGACCCTACACTAAGAGTAAACTCCTCAACTCACTCCTATCCTAGACTAGTTGTTTTCCAGAAACTGATTTTTGACAGTTAATAATATCCAGTAGCATCATCTATCAATGCTGTTGAGGCTGAGTTGTGAAAATTCAAACTTGCCAATTTTATTTTTTTATATATATATATTTTTGAGTAGCAATTCCTGGTTTTCTTAGTCTAGATAAAATCTTCAAACAAGTGGTCAGTTTTGTGAAAAATATTACCCTACTCTAGACCAGGAGGCTCTGATTTATATACCCTATGCTGGAGTAAACTGCTTAAAAACCATACCTTTAACAGCGGCACATACAGATATAGCCTATGTATGGCAGTACCCTCACCCCACCCACCCGGGCAAAGAACTGGTTCATCAAATATGGAACTGTGAATTCTGGCAGGAATATTACGACTGAAATAAGTGGACCACCCCCACAGGTGATCCCAAATATCCTGGTCCCAAGAAAGCAAAATGGACTTTTCCATTTGAATTCAGACTGAAATTTCTGGAATCTTTGGCATAATGGAAAGCACCCTTAAAAGGACTGCTCAACATGCACTACTCCCAACTTAATTCCAATGATTCAAAACTCTCTTTTTGAAAGCAGTGTACAAGCAAAAAAAAGAGATTTTAAAACAGTGACCCCAGAAAAACACCGAAAAATGTTGGTAGTTCACATATTGAGAATGGACACATTCTATCGTCAGAGTTTTTACCCCCATAGTAACTTACTTTGCTGAATTAGCCTCAAAGCATGGCCAAATGCAGGCAGGCCTTCATAGAATAATAATATTAGTCTCAGTATCTTTGGCAACTTACTGAGACAGAGCTAAATGAAACACAAAAACTCAAGCAATATTTGGTGGACCTTGCCCTAAATTAATAAAAACGCTATGTCAACATATATCGATACAATCAAAGAGGAGCATTTGAAAAGTTCCATTCATTGCGGTGTCAGCACTTATTTAATAGTTACTCACGACCCCACTTGTACAATTCATCAGGTCATTGATAAAAGCTTGTACATGTGCAGAGAGGAAATAACCCGCCGGTGCTGTCAAAAACCAGCAATTCCTCCGCCCGACTGAAACAGAATGGTAAATAAACCAAATTGAACACAAACGAACGTACCTGGTAACGATCGTACGTGAAATAAACCAAACAAAACGGTATTAATGTCCCGACCATAGCGTGGGTGGAGGGCATACCGTACTCGACCTGGAAACGTTTTTCGACAGAAATAACTGGAGGACAAGACGGTCTTGGCCACTGAATGACATCCTTTGCACCCTGACCTATGTACATTATTACAGCCCACATAATGACGGTTCTGCGGGCCAGGTACTCGTCGATGTTCCAAAACATGAACGGAAAGAAAGTGAGGTAAAATGATTCGTAGCCTAACGTGGAACCGAACACGAACAGAGCGTGGTAAAAGCTGTTGAACTCGTATAACTGCTCGGGTTTTCCTTCGCCTGGTGATCTAACCGTCTCGAACGGTTCAGCTTTGTTGAAACCATTGCGATGGAGGACGTGATTTGAAGTATTAGTGTGAACACGGTTGCTTTGAGCGAGATATCCATCAGGGAGATGCCCATTGCTCGCTGGCGAGAGGGTGTCCTTGTTGTCACGCACAGAAGAAGAGACGTCTTTCTTGCGTTGAACCTCCCTAAGACCAAACGTACGCTGGAATTTAGCCACGAAATAAGGATCACCCAGTGATTTGAGCATTTTGAATGAAATGTTACCGCAGTTTTTTGCGCTGACAAGCAGTTTATGTGTGTAGCTTGTTACCGGCTCCTTGCAAGGGCTGGGTGGGGCTTTGGTCTGGTCGTGTATGGGACTCGGCTCACCTTATATGGGCATACCTAAATCACACCACCACTCATCACTTGCTGCACACGTGATAGTAGGGACTCCCTGATCTGAAAAGGTTGGTGGGCTCCTTGTAAAAAATACTCACTGTCGGCTCGGATGTTAAAAATATTACACAAGGCAATTTTTTTGGGGGGGATCAAAAAAAGTAATGAAACAGGTTATCTAATTGAGTACATTATTACAAAATGTACTAAAATATCAAAAACTCTCAAAGAACAATTTAAATGACACTGTTTTATTTTCTCAAATTTTCCCCCTGCAATCGATGGCTCTTAACATCAATGATGTGTGTAGTCTGTGTACGTTGTGGAATATTTTTGAAAAACAAAATTATTTATCTTGTTCCAGTAAACATTCATATTGACTTGAACGGTTCATCCCTGACGCCCTTCTAGATATTCCAGATAAAACCTTTGATACCGTAGAAACACTCGGTCGACTTCATTTTTCATTATAATATGGATAGGATCCTGCGCGCGCTCTGATTGGTCAAAAAGCCACGTTTTATTTAACAAATAAAGAAGCGTAAGCCGTGTATTACATACGACGGGTATTTGAGAACACGGGGGAAATGTAGACAACACTCACTTATGGCTCACGTTTTCTGCATTTCTTGAGCGTTCTCAAATGTCTGGAGTACACGCCTTATGACATAGATTTTACGTGTGCAAAACAACAAAACACGCTTCTGATGTTTTATACTCTAATAAAACATAGGTTTTTTACCATTCAGAGCTCCCACAGGGTCCTAACTATATCATAAACTGTGATTCTATTAAACAGTTAGATTGTGAGCTCGAGATTTCTAACGCGTGATAGTTGACGAGAGCACACCCCAAGTCATCTATGATCTATCACGCATTGAAATCGAGAGCGAATAATCTAATTGTTTTAGTATAAATCTACCAGTCGTTCAAAACTTTATCTAAATCCTCTTACAGACACCTCGAAATCGCCAAGAAGCGGCCTTTGGCGCACACAGCTACGCTACTCACTATCTATCACAGATTAGTATAAATCTACTAGCGTTCTATCAGAAAAGCTGTTCTCTGATTGGCTACGCTACTATCTACTTAACAAATAGATTCCATCAAAGTGAAGAATGATCATCGCAGTAAATTTTCCAATTTAAGCAATTGGAAAGAAGAAGCCTGAAAAAATCAAGGCTTCAACGGGATTCGAATCCCGTTGAAGCCTTGATTTTCTTTCCAATTGCTTAAATTGGAAAATTTACTGCGATGATCATTCTTCACTTTGATCTACAACCGCAGTTCAAATATATGAATTATTTCATATATACTTCACATCAAATAGATTCCATGTTCCCGTGCGTCTTTTCAGTAATAGATCACAGATGACGTCAAAATGTGGCACACGAGGCGTGGCCGAGTGCGTCACTGATGTTCTTACCAAATTTTGACGCCTTCTGTGATCTATGGCTGAACAGAGACATGGCAACATGGAATCCAGTTGTTTTATATAATAACGAAACAAATTACTTCACATAAAGCTTTTTTCATACTTCGATATAACGCGAAAGCCGGCCTCCCCCCCCCCCCCCCTTTGCCCACTTTGACATAATCTATGATCTATACAAAATAAAGCAATTTCACTGGTTACTATGCATAGCAAAGAATTGTGATTGGTCGAGAAAAATCACGCTACTGTCAAACCTGACTCGAGCGTCACTACTGGTGGAATGAAACTTACAGCGAAAGCAGAATTGACCTGTGAAATCTACAAATCTTGAAGACAATGCTCGAACAATTAACTCAGTTTTTTTTTTTCATCAGAGCAGCCCTGTGAGCCGAAAAGCTTGGACATTGCCTTGAAAATTGCAGGAGTGGAAAAAATACCCTCAGAAAACTTTTGGTTGCGGTCAACCTAGAGGCCATTTGATTCGAGATAAAAAAATAAACATTTATAGCAGTAGACTTTGTGGTATTCCAAGTGTTAAAGTATGGGATTCCCAATAAAAGGGTTCCCAAATCTCCACTCCAATCTCAGGGTGTGCATGTATGCACAGGAACTGTTGTAAGCAGAAAATTGAAAAAAAAAATGAAAATAAAATTAAGTCAAAAATTGTTGGATGTTAAAGAATACACCAGCGTTGAGGGACCAACAAACTGCAACGCAGCCACGTCAATCACAAGGCAGTGCAACAATAATGATAATAACAATAACATAAAGGAGAGATTAGTGTGGGGTGGTTAGACGAGAAAGGGGAGGTTAAAATTAGTAAATTAAATTGGTGATTAAAGTTAGGAGGAGGGGAAAAGACTGTCCAAACCCAAAATTTTACTTAAAGGGCATACATTTAAAACATAAAAATAAAAATAAAGAGACCCAAAAATGTGAGTTAAAAATGGCTTAAAGTAGTTTAAAATAATGAAAACATTGCATGAAAATTACACAGTGTTTGAAAAGATTGAATACCCTCTTGTTATTAAAACGAAAAGAAAAGAAAAATTACATAACATTTTTCGTTCTATAAAATAATGATATGATAGATATAAGAATCAAAATTTACAGATTATTGGACGTATTTCTGCTCTCAAAAAGATAGGATTTATGATTCAAAATTTGTGGACTATTGGTATTTCTGAATTCTCCATTGAGAAATAGCCAAGTGGCATGGTGGACATCATAATAGAACCAAATATTAGCTGAAGAGTCTAAGTTGCTATTAATAAAGTTTATTTGTCTTGCTTTCTTGATTCCTTTTATTAGTGTGGTCCAGTGTCGAGATGTAAGAATCCATTGTTATCAGGTGCTTTGAACAGCCATTACCCAGGAAAAACAGCACCACCTTAAATGTGTCGGTATCTCCAATGGGTTTCTTCCAAAATAATTGTTGGCTGTCTTGTGGCCAGGTGGATAATGGGTAAAAAGCATCTCCATTTAACAGAGTAAATTTCTTCTTTTTTGGATTAATCTTGTTCTTGGTTAGCCTCCTACGCAGACGTCCTTAGTCTTGTCACGCGTTCCTCCCCATGTGGGGAGGAGCGCGTGACAAGCCTAAGAATGTCTGCGTGGGAGGCTAGTCCTTGGTAGATCTCATATAGATGTGTTGAAAATGTCAGTAGCAGAAAATTGGTCCATTACCACAGGGAACTGGGTTAATAAAAAAAATTTTTGAAAGAAAAATTAGCAGTATGAAACTGATTTGAAAGGATGTAATAAAAAGAAAACTGTACGTTGATGGTCAGAAACTATTGACCTAGAAAAGGTTTCATAATAATTTGAGTTGTGAAATTGTATCCTTATAATTGAGTTGCAAATTTGCTTTTTATTGGGTTGTAAAATATTTCCTTTGTGATGTTTTGATGTTTCATTCCTGACATCAATCAGTGTGTTAACGGTTGTTGTTGTTGTTGTTGCTGTTTTTTTTACATTTTTTTTCCACAAATATGTTTATTTACATCCAAAAGGGACTACTTACACAACTACTTACATCATTTACACGACTTTACATACAGGCAATAGAGAGCTCAGGCGACCTACAAACTACTTACAATACACTTATACACTACTTACATAACGGTAATTACATTGCTTACAGAGAATCAACAGCAACTACTGAACCAAAAAGAATATATATAATAGCAGTATACAGCATTGATACAGTAAAGAAAAGTGGCGTAATGATAGGAACAGTGAGTTAAAATAGATAAGGAGACAGTATCCATTTTTTTTAAAGAAGTCTTTCCTACTGATTATTTTTTCAGTTTCATATTTAGCAACAATTTTTGCTCGAAATCCATGAATGTTAGGAAGAATTTGCTTATTTCTGCAATTCCACAAGAAAAGCTTTCCAATTATTATAAAATAGTTTAGCATTATATGTAACGGGTCAGACGTTTCAGTAATAATTCCAACAAGTACATTTTGGAGGGAAAGGCGGATTCTTTGGTTCGAAATAATGCACCAGTAAATTTCAAAATCCCTCCAGAACTGCTTAGAATAAGGGCAGTGGAAGAGCAGATGGTTTAGTGATTCAGGCTGACCTTTGCAGAAACTACATAGATCATTTGTTCTAAAACCCATTTTATATAACTTGGTGTTTGTATAAAGAATTGAGTTAAGAACTTTGTATTGAAAGGCTTTAACATACGCTTCAAGAGTGACGGAATGAGGTAACTCAGGTAACTGGAAATTTTGTTTCAATTTGTCACTAGTAAGATTAAAATCGCTTTGTAACTTATAAGCGATATAAGGAAGTTATGCTTTGTCTCTGATAAGTAGAGCATAGAATTCTTTTGACTTCTTTGTAGTTACGTCAAATATATTATCATCAATCACGAACGTTGGAGGATTTATTGATGGAAGCCAATCTTAATCTCTCAAAGGAGATGGAATAGACCGACGTAGGCCAGCCAACTGTAAAATATTTGTTTTATTTATTTTTGTTCGAGAGGTGATTATAGGCATCTGAAACATTTAAATTAAACAAAAGATCTTGGGTGGATACAATTCCAGCTTCGTAATAGTTTTTGTAATGGACAGGCTTATTGTCTATTCTAATTTCACAGTTATTCCAAATAATATTCATCCAATTCTTTTCTGTCGCAAAAGTCTGACGGAACTCTGACCACCAAGACAAGAGTTCGTTATAGAATTGAGAGGGAATTGTATAATCAGATATGTTGCAATTGCAAGCCAAAAAAAGAAACCTCCTAAGGGACTCGAGGTGTTGTAGGAAGCTCTTCCATGGTCCATTGATCCCACTGAAAATTCGTCTCAACCAAGCGAGTCTTAACGATATGACCATGCATTCAAGACCGATCATTCTCAAACCTCCTTCCTCATATTCGTTTATCACTGACACTCTTTTCACTTTATCTGTGCCTTTCCATAAGAATCTAAACAATAACTTATTTAGTTCTTTTATCAAGCATAAACAAACTTAGGGATAAGAAAAGATTTGATTATTGTCACCTTTCCGTAAATCGACAAACCTCTAGAGGACCAAATGTTAATTAGTTTTTTAAATGAATCCAAACGCTCAATAAAATTCTTTTCGTTAAGCAGTTTCTGCTTATATGTAAAATAAACACCTAAAGCTTTTATTGGCTCATCAGGCCATTTAATACCAAAGGGTTTTGCTTTATGATTTCTCAATGAACCAATCCACATGCCTTCAGTTTTCGAACAATTGATCTTGAGTCCTGAAATAATTTCAAATGAATTTAGTATTTCAAATAGCTTTACGGCTGAATCTGTGTCTGCAAGAACAGCGGTTGTGTCGTCAGCAAACTGTAAGAGCTTTGTTTCCTCGTTTCCAATTTTAATTCCTTTGATCGCTTCGTTTTGTCGAATGGACATTGCTAAAATTTCCACCACAATTGTGAAAAGATAAGGAGACAGCGGGTCTCCCTGTCTAACACCACGTTCCAGAGTAAAAAAGTTAGAGATGGTACCGTTATTCATAACACAGCTTTGAATATTATTATAGAATGTTTTCACCCAATGGAGGACATTTTCACCAAAGTTAAAAATTGTAAGACTCTCATAGAGGAAATTCCATTCTACACAATCAAATGCTTTTTGAAAATCGATGAATAACAATAAACCAGGGATGTTTTCGTTGACTGAGAAATCCATTATGTCAAAAATGGATCGAATCGTTTCGCCTATAAAACGATCTTTGACATATCCTGTTTGATTGTGGTGAATAATGTAGGGTAAAACATTTTTTATTCTTGAAGCAATTACTTTGGACATAATTTTCGCATCTACATTCACAAGAGATATTGGACGCCAGTTTTCAAGGAGGGAGCGATCTTTTCCTTTTTTCTCAATCAAAGTAATAACAGCCTGTTTTTGTGAGCGTGACATCTCGCCCTTTTCAAAGCATTCATTTGCACATCTAACAAAGCTCTCACTGATTAATGACCAGAATTTTCTATAAAATTCAATAGGAATGCCATCATTGCCTGGGGTTTTATTATTCTAAAAATTATCAAGAACACGAAAACATTCTTCAGAAGAAATTTTACCTTCACACGAAGTTTTCTGTTCTTCCGAAAGTTTAGAAATGTTCAAGCTATTCAGAAGAGGACAATCGCAAAGCAGTTGTTTTGACACTGGGAAAAGTTGAATTTTTTAAATAAATTAATCTCAGAAAAATTTATTGGCTTTATTAAATTGGATATAAAGCAATGGTTCTTGGCTTACCAAGACCAATTTTGTGCGCTGTTTAGTCTCACTTGACTCCCGACTAAGACTGCTTGAGAATTTTTTCTGGATCATTTTCTAAAAGAAACGGCTTTATCTTTCTTCTTATGGCTTCTTGAACCTGTTCAATACCTCGGCAAGACTTTTTTTGTGCCTTATCTTTTGCCCAGTCACATAAAATATTATCCTAATTCTCAAAACGTTCGACCATTTCAAAACAGCAGAGGGAAAAACTTTGTAACGATGATGTCAATCGTGCATCTGTCCTCTAATAGATCATAGGCAAGAACCAATCAAAATGCGAGGATAATTTGGGTTATTATATAAAAGTTGATAGAAACGCGGAAAAAATAGTGGTCATGCATTTAAACAAGCATTGAGATTAGCGTGAAAATTATTTAACTTTGTTTATAGTAACAAAACATCAGTTAAAAATGTTTTCCACCATGAAGAAATGATACTTCAAATTAGACAATGATTGATCCTCTGAGGTGTGGCTCCATACTGGGCTCTGTAAATTTGCGCAAAACATTTTAACAAATATCTAAAAACACAGAGACCTAAAAATTAGAGAAGTGTCTTTTCTTAATCATCTCCTATAACATGACAATAGTTTTTTATTTACTTTTTCCTTGTGCAGGGGTTTCAATAAAAGCTGGTTACCGGCGATCTACCGCCGCCTGTAAGGTTTTTTTACCGCCGTCTGTTTGGATTTCATTAATGAAGGGCCTTACAGCCACTTTAGTCGTCACAACCGCCTATTACATCTTCAATGGCCGCTTAATTATAACTCAAGTTATTGAAACCCCTGCTTGTGTGACAGTGAAAACAATCAATAGGAGAGTGGAAGATTCAGTCTGTATCCAGGAGACTCAAAATACTAATCTAGGAGGGTTCGCACAGATGGGCTTCTTTGGGCTTGTTACGCAAATTATCTTCTTCCCCCACGAACATTCATGGGGAAGGACGATTGCGCGACAATCCCAAAAAGCCTGTGTAGGAAGCTAGCATAGATGTAGTCACACCCAGAAAATTCTATCAGAGAAAAAATTTCTTTTTGACTGCTTGCTGTCAAGCTTTACAATCTGAGTCCATCTTTTACAATAAACTACAACAATGACTTGTAACAATCAGTTGTTTTATTTATATTAAAATTGAATTGATTCCCAGCTGAATCAGTCTAGGGATGGGATAACATATTTTGAATTGGGGGGGTACTTGTAGGGGGTCTGGAGATATTTGTAAAATTACTATTTTATGTACTTTTTGCTTGAGATTGAACGGGGATAAAGCCCCCACTCCCCTGCCATCCCTGAGCTATAACTCAACTTCAATCCCAGGCTCTCTCTCCTTTGCCTCCCTTCTCAATGAAAAGGGAGGCAAAAGAAAGATAACCTGGGATTGAGGTTGGCTATAGCTGCTACTGCACATGTGTGACTCAAACATAACCCTGCTTGCAGGCTAAGATTGTTAGTTTCCACTTGTAAGAGGTGTCCATCTTATGCTTTTGAATTTGAATAAATACAAGCTAAAAGAACTTCTTGATGTTCCACAAATTATTTGCAGTATCAGCTGCTTTTATCTGTGTTGTGATATCTTGGTGTATTTGTTGACAGCATTTCCACCATTTCATCATCTGTTGTCTGGGTTTGTACTTGGGTTTGAGGTTTGTTCAACTGATGATTTAGTAGGTTCTTGAAAAAGTCTCATTGTTCCAATTCCAAAAAGACCTAGTACAAACAGGAAAACAAAAATATTGTTATTCAAATAGGAATAAAGTTATTGTAAGTTTGGGAATAAATTTGGGATCATGTTCCCTAAAGGCATACCCAGTTGAGTGCCAATCGATACCCTCAATCCACACTCCATAAATACTTGATTGACACCTGAGTTGACACGCAGTGGATCAACATTCTAGTTGACAGTCAGTCAAAAGTCAACCAATTTTTGCAGACACATCATAGAGTGTCGATCAATACACATGATTCCATTGTCTTTGACAATACTGATTATCGACTGACTGTCGAGTGAGTGTTGAACAGGTGTCCACTGAGATGTTGATTGAGTGTTGACTGAGTTCTAATTGAGATGCCGATGAGTGTTGATCAACGGTCAATCGAGGGCATCAATCAATACTTGACTGCAGATGCCTTTACTGGATAACAAACCAAAGAAACAAGAAGCATTTAATTTTTTCAGTTTAAGACGCCAATTATTAGTGAATAGCAAACACAGCCTAAATAGCACTCTGGTTAGCCTGTAGTAAATAGGCACGCTGACCAGGCCAGTTAACCTGGATGGCACACAGGCAACCCTGTCTGACAGTTTGTTTTTCATTGACAAGAAATGCAAAACTAAATACCCAAAGAAACCAATATTGTGATATTCTAAGAGAAGTCCATCTTTTCAGACAAGGATTATTATGATCTCCTCATAGCCATATGTAAAATAAATTAGATGTAAATCTTAAATATAGTGGTCATACGCTTAGCTATACAGGCACTAAACTTAGCTAGTTTACAGGCAAGCCTTCTGTGTTAACTTGCATTGGGTAATTTGTTAAGTATTCACTCTTTCCCTTTTGATCTTTTTAGCACTCCCCTGTGCACTGTCAAGAATTTGATTATATTTTTTTGAAATAATTTTTGAAATAGTGCATTTTATTGTATAAGCATACTACCGGTACTAGTTTTTGACTTCTTAATTTCATTTTTCAATGTGTGTATTTTTACTGATTATGTGAAATAAAGTTTTTTCCATTAGTATCATTATTATTATTATTACTATTATTATTATTATTATTATTATTATTATTATTATTAATCAATACAGACTCAGACTGCATTAAACAGTTTTAACTGTAGGTAAACGTAAAAATATGAGAGTGTACAAGCATTTTGCTATAGAGAACAGTATGCTTTATCCTGTTCAACATACCTGCACCAAAAATTCCAGTCATCACCTTTGCTGGTAGGTTTGAAGCAGGGATACTTTTGATGGTTTGCAACACAATTACTCCACAGCCATAGCAAACAGCAGCACTGATAAATTTGCAAGATACACAGTCATCTCTAAATTTTATGTCAAACCTGCTTATAAATGACGATGAGTCCTTTGTTTCCTCCTGGAAAGTGTAAACAACAGCACAGAGAAATGATAATTAATGCATTAGTTAATACCAGTGGAGCCCACTCTGTCCTTGCCCATCTGGACAACAGCTGTACATTTGCTCTTATCTAGATCTTTGGTTGGGACATTTCAAATTTTATGACTTCTTGGAGACTGGGCATAACTTGTCAAACATCTTTAATTCATGAATTTAAATAAGTTGTCCTTTACATTGCGTACTCGAAGATGTTTACACACATATATATTTATTTAAGAGTCCTGTTACCCTTTATTTTTACATTCTCAAGGGTGATTCATTCTTCTCAGCACAAAGCATAACTGTTTTAATGTCAACAAGTGTCATCCAGCCATAGCTGTTTTAAAGTCAACCAAAGAGGTTGAAATCCCGTACATGGGATTGTAAAACACATGACAAAATTTGGAACCAATCAATATCCGTTAGACCATCGATGACAACAAAATACATTGATAAAAGGTCACACGAATCCTTGGTCATCAATTATTGATTCATTAATATTTGGAAACCCCGGGCAATAGTACCCATTTAATTAGTGTAACTGCCTAGTTCAGTTCGATTTTTTTTTCTTAATACAAATTATTTTATTGAAACATCCACAATAAACAATACTAACACTACTTACAATAATAATAATAACATTACTAACAATACCGATATTACTTACAACACTATCAATACTTACGATAAAAATTACAATTACGTACCCTTACACTAATTAAGATATAGTTGCCCTACTAATCAATACAAATAAACGGCATTTGCACTTAAAATAATGGTACTTAATTACAGGCAAAAAGATACAGAGTTGAGAGAAGGGCAAAATAACAGCATTGTTACAAATTAAGATAACTTTTCGATTTGAAGTTTAGAAGTAACTGCCTAGTTCAGCTCGATAATCCGGTTAGCCTGTCTCGTTTGCATTAATTACAATGTGATGCAACTTCGATGCGGGGCAAGTTCCTAGCATACTGATGTTGGCTTTTAATATAAGCTGATGGTAGAGGAAATAAGACACAGTTAACCGTGGAAAGAACCCGGGAAAAATATAGCTATTTGCATCCATTGAAGTACTGTGATGCTTTTCTATCCTTAACATGCCTTCTGCCTTAACCTAAGTAAGGCGTGTCGACGCCTCATAATAAAAGAAGCTTACAGTACCTTTGTCTCTGGTGTAGGTTCTGGTTCAGGCAGTTTATCTAACGGCTTGCTTTTCAAATCATCTTCTTTTGAAGAAGTCATCATAAACAGACATTGCGAAGAGCAGAGGAACACACCTTCTCCAACTACGTCATGTACGCTCACACGAATTTTAACCGCTGAACAGCAGTCTTTGCGGATTCATTTCTTAGCGGTGTGGCTCTGAGCGGGGAGGACGACAATTTTTGACAACATCTGGAACTTGACAATAGAATCCGTAATCATCGGCCGTTTAGATCGTTTTGTTAGTCTCCTCAATCGTTGCATAGTAAGAATACACATTGAAAAATTTAGTCACAATGCCTGAAATGCAAGGGAAGTCAAACACTGCAAGTTCTGGAGCTGGTAATAAGCAGGGTGCATTCAAAGACAAGGACAAGCCCACTGAGATTCGTATGAGCAACATCACTGCTGCTAAAGGTGAGCAAAACCTCAGTAGCTGTGATATTTTGTATATGAAAACTTACGAGGTGTGTAATGTATTTTAGCGGTTGCTGATGCCATAAGAACGAGTTTGGGACCCAAAGGGATGGATAAAATGGTAAGTGACACTTTGTACATTTTGTAGGTGTAGAAACATTTGTGTACATTTTATGTAATCTAGTCATGGTAGCTTTTGATTTCTGAACATTTTGTCGTCGTAATGTTTGCCTTTTGAAATTTCTGCTTATTATGCATATATGTAGCTGGGTACTGTAGGAATCATCTTTTTTATTACAAACTTTTTGGCAAATTATTGTGTAGCAATCAATTCCTATCCCTGTATCTCTCCATGCCACAAGGCACGTAAGGCTTTGACATTCTCTTTCCAGGGCTGTCATTAAGGGCCGTAACCCATAAGACCTGTTATGCCTGAGTATGCCTGATTTTCCCTTGATGCTATGGGTGAAATCACCTGCCATTGATAGAATCCTAACCACAAAGTAACAAGTTTGCTACGAATGTGGAGAACAAGGCAACAGGCAACTCAAAACTTAATGACAACCTTGCTTTCCACCCACTTCAATTTTCTATAGAGCCCTGCCCTGACAGCCGCCCATATGATCCCCTCCCAACTGAACGCCTTTCTTCAATCAAGAGAGGAAGAAAGGAGTTTCTGTTGTATTTGTTAATGATTTAGTCAGCTGCCAGTGATGGTTGTTGCAATCTGCCTGGCTTGTATGTTGTTGGATGGGATAGTCAACATCAAAACTTTAGAAAATAATGGGCACTTTTATTTGCATTTCTATATCATTTGCCCCTGTTTCTAAAGCTCTGGAATTTTTGGTTGAATGGAAAGTGCTGATTGCACAGTTTGTTTACTTTTCTTTGAAATAAATTATCATGGAATACCATGGCAACTCCAAGGTATTACACTGCCTGGTATATTTTTTCAGTAGCTCATATTTTTTACACCAATGTGGATACAAGTTGCACTTTTTTACTATATTTGATTTCTCTTGAACAATGGACAATTTTTATAGATCCAAAGTGGAAACGGGGATGTAACAATCACTAACGATGGTGCAACAATCTTGAAGCAGATGCAGGTCTTACATCCAGCTGCGAGAATGGTAAATAACTTACTGAGGATTTGAAAATATATTATTGACTCTGTAAACTTAAGCAATCCTTGAAAATATGAAGTATATGAATAGTGTAGCTTGTGTTAGAAAGTTATCTATGGTAAAGTGTGCTTTCCAGTAGATATTTGGATGGTTATTAGAGCTCCCTCTTCATTAAATAACTTGCTGTAGTTATAATAGCTTGTTATTCAGATGGGAGGGAAAGACTAAGTGGTTGCTTTCAACAACTTTTTTGTCTCACATAGTACTTTAAAGTCAATTAAAGCAATCAACAGTGATTTTGGTTATCTTCATGGCTGGTCAGTTAGACAGCAAGTTATCCATTACTGTCACTTGTCACATATCACATATAAGCTGGGTGTTATAATTTATATTTATGTGTACTTTTGTGAAGTGTACGTTGTGTTTTTGTTTTGTTTTTTCAACCTGAGCTTGAAACTTGCTTGTGACCATTTTAAAATGGCTTCAATTTGAAAATTAGTTTTCTTTGCAAAGTGTTTTTCAGCCTGTCTCTTCAAAATTGTGTTTGTATTCCAGTTATAAAATTGTCAAAAACGCAATATATGCAACAGGGTTCGAAATTAACTTTTTTAGGCAGGCATCAACTGGGGGCTGAATTTTATTTCACCATATGCCAAAGTGTGATCGCCAGAAAGTGTTCGTAAAATTTTTCCTTCGCAGTGAAACACAAATAGATGAAAAACTCTGGTCGCCAATTTTTCTTTTAAGAATCAGATCGAAGAGAACACGTTTCAGTCCGCAGTGGCGATTTTTCTGCTAACCAGTCAGAGTAAATACAAAGGGGCTGATTATTTATGCATCTACCACTGAAAAACCACGTCTAACGAATCGAATGCCAGCCATATACGCAGTTTCATGTGACTGCCAAATGTTTTAAGTCAACTTTATACCTTCTCTTGTCCCCGACTTAAAAACTGTCGTTTGGTTGTTTGCTCTATGTTCAGAACAAGATAATGGTTCAAAACGATCTTTCCTTTCGCGTTCTGTCAAGACGATCAACAGATCGCCATGTTGCTCGCACCAGGCCACAAGGGTGCAGCATTAATCGTTCCAGTGCCTTGAACCATTCGCAGTACTTATGTTATGGGAAACCGCAGTTGTGGTAGATTATAAAAAGAGGAAAATCGGTTTTATACTTCAAAAGCAGCAGAAAGGTGAAAAGTAAGTGACCAATTGCCGGGCAGCTTTAAATTTTGTTTGAATGGATTTGGCTGAAAATTAAAGTTTTTGGTTGTATAATTATTGTGGCCTACAATAGTTAATTGCCCGCTGACGACCAGTTATAATAATCTGGTTGCCAGTGCAAAATTTTTAGTCGCATTGGCAACCAAGAAAGTGAAATTTTAGATCCTGTGTAGTGTTTCTGTGTTTCTTTTAATATTAGCTTAACTGGAGAAACTTATACCTTTTAGAACTGTCCTAAGCCTGAACAATGTCAAGTATTTGAACTTGCAGTTGAGATTGTTTTCAATATATTAAATTCAGCTTGGCAGCAAGGCCAAGAGAACACAGACAAAGTCTGAATTTTAATATAATGTATTGCCTTAAGCATGTGGGTTAAATTGTGTTTTGTATTTTAGCTTGTAGAACTGTCCAAAGCCCAAGATATAGAAGCTGGTGATGGGACCACCACTGTTGTAGTGATTGCTGGAAGCTTGCTCAGTGCTAGTGCAAAACTGCTGGAAAAAGGTGATAGAAACTGTGTAATTGTTTTACAATACTGCTTAAATGTACAACATTTAGTACAAAAATGTTTCTTTACAAAGTTCACGGCAACCAGCTAGAATGATGAAGGCCAGGGTTTGCCTAATATCAGTCAAAGTAGAATTGACGCAAAAAAACTTGGAAATTTCCAGTATATCACAAAATGTGTATTTACCAGTAAAAAAATCTCGTTGTTCCTGGCCATCACGCTGATGTCCTGTCACTAAGTAACACTGTTTGTCAGAATAGCACTCCAGCTAACCTAGTTGGCCTTTATAGCACTTGGGTTATTCTAGATATCACCGACTTGACAGTGGTTAGCTTTCAATAATATTATTGTAAGAGTTCTTGTAACCCTTACAGATACCTGCATCCCACATTTACCTGTAGTACTATTTAATAATTTTGCCATTTTGTGTTTAAACACGCTAGCAGTCTGTATACTAGTAATAATGTACCCTCTTCATTAAATAGCTTGCCGTCAATATGGCTTGTTATTCAGATGGGAGGGAGAAAGGAAATGGTTGCTTTCAACAACTTTTTTGTTAATTAGCACATTTAAGTCAATAAAAGCAACTGACAGTGACACTTTTCTATCCAGCGTACAAACATGTTTTGTTTATGATTTTTTTTCTTTTTAATGTTGTTATTTATTGTTGTCTTTTGCTGTCTTGGTCTCCCAAAGGAATTCACCCCACCACCATATCAGAATCATTTGAAAAAGCAGCTGCTAAAGCAGTGGAAATACTGACAGCCATGGCAACACCAGTTGCTCTCAGCGACCGCGAATCTCTACTGAAAAGTGCAATGACATCACTAAGTTCTAAAGTAAGGGTGTAAGCCGAATAACAGTTTTGAGAATATTTAGTGCAGTGTGCATTATTTTTTACCCCTAACTTGTTCTCCACTCGCGGAATAAAAATGCATGCTCAGTGTAGTAGTTCTCGAAACTCTGATTTGGCTTCAAATCAATGTAAACCTTTTTGTAAACCTTTATTTAATCACACACAGAAAGAAAAGGCAATATATAATATACATGTTTCAAAAATTAAAATGTCTAAACTTACAGTGCTTGCATACATCTGCCCTTTATGAAAGATTTGTGTCATTTTTCTTCTTACCATACTCCCCTCAAGACACTACATTAGGTTCCTTTCAAAATTTGGGCAGCTTTTGATCATCTTTTGGTAAGTTGGACAGTGTTGGCATTGTAGCATTATGATTATGTGATTTCTTGTTTAGGTTGTTTCACAATACTCCAATCTCCTGGCTCCAATAACTGTTGATGCAGTCCTGAGAGTGATCGATCCTGCGACAGCGGACAACGTTAATCTAAAAGATATCAGAGTGGTGCAAAAATTAGGGTATGTCTAACAGAATTTCAGACAGTTTTGTGACTATTTACTTTAAAATGTTCTTTTAATAATTGTCAAAGCACACTGTCAAGTTAAATAATTTGCTAAATGTCTAAGGACTCTAGAATGGTTCTTTCCAGACATATATCTTCCAGTTTTATTCAGGACTATCATTTCTTGATTACTGTAGTTATACAAAGTGAAGCCATCATTTGGATTTCCTGTGATCTAGATGCACCATGGAACTTTTTTACAGTTTCCTTAATTAGGTTTTGATCCAAATTGATGTTTCTCTTCTTTTGTTATTTATCAGAGGCACTGTTGATGACACTGAGCTGGTTGAGGGTCTTGTCCTAGAACAGAAAATCAGCCATTTGGCTGGAGGAATATCTCAAGTAGAAAAAGCCAAAATTGGACTGATACAGTTCTGTATTTCACCTCCTAAAACAGATGTAAGTGATATGTAGAATACATATGTGGAATAAGTGATTGTGCTTTATGATGTTACAACAGTATCAAAGCCTACAATTTAATAAAGACTTCTTACAGATCAGTTTGCCTTATTACTCTTCCCAGTAGACTGCGAC
Source organism: Catalaphyllia jardinei (assembly GCA_022496165.2). Lineage (NCBI taxonomy): Eukaryota > Metazoa > Cnidaria > Anthozoa > Scleractinia > Caryophylliidae > Catalaphyllia > Catalaphyllia jardinei. The sequence goes on from CM042750.1 coordinate 2,285,656, forward strand.
ACACACGAATTTTTTGCCGCCTTCAGAGCAACGTTTTTGATGCCGCAAGATTGTTTCAAACCAATCACGTGGTACATTGAAATGCACCATGCAAGGATATTTTTCTTGTGTGTCGCGTCATGACTTTTTCGTACTGCGTGATGTTCATTCACAACATGTTTATCTTCAAGAGGAAAGCTTATCGTGGTTTTTGTCTGCCATAGAACTGTCAGCATAGCCGCTGTTTATCCGCTCAAGATAAAATATGATCAGGACAAATTCGGAGTGGTTTTTTTAGATGCAAAACGCCTGGTAAGCTTCCCTCTTGAAGATAAACATGTTGTGAATGAACATCACGTAGTGCGAAAAAGTCATGACGCCACACAGAAAAAATGTCCTCACATGGTGCATTTCAATGTACCACGTGATTGATTTGAAGTAAACTCGCGGCATTAAAACCGTTACTCTGAAAGGTGGCAAAAAATTCGTAGGTGTCGCGGTCTACTGGGAAGAGTAATATCACAAATAACAATTGAAAAATCTTGAATTTGTAATTATTGTATTTCATTTTATTTTTAACCAGATGGAAAATCAAGTTGTAGTCAGTGACTACACACAGATGGATAGAGTTCTTAGAGAAGAGCGACAGTACATTCTTGAAATATGCAAGAAAATAAAAAAGGCTGGCTGCAATGTGTTGCTTATTCAGAAGTCTATTTTGAGGTAACTCGCAACCTTGCATTAAAAAAAATCAGTTTTTTGTTAACATGCTGTTTTATAAGGAGTGACATTTCTTAATGATAATGACTCAATGTTCAAAGCAAAAACCATGGTCTTGCATGAAAAGCTCACATCAAGAATTTATCATACTTAAGTCTCATTGTCACATGGAACAAGAGGCATTTCAGTATAGACATAAAGCAATACTTGTTCAAGGATTTTTTTTTCTCGCTACCCCGCTTAAGCTTTTTTGTCTGTATAATTTGCAGAGATGCTGTCAGTGACTTAGCTCTCCACTTCTTGAACAAAATGAAGATCCTTGTTGTAAGGGACATAGAACGAGATGAAATAGAATTCATATGCAAGGTAGTTTATGGTGGTTTAGTTTGTTTTTATACTCTTTACACTCAAGGACTACATAACAACAAATCAATTTTAACCCTTTCACCACTACTGGCCGGTTTACCGGCCAAAAAGTAATACTCCGCATAACCCCAGTGGCCGGTAAACCGGCCATTTTACGTCGCCTACTTTGAGAGCCTGGATCCAAGCTATTCTCACAATAGGGGGGTCTAAGCATTGATCAATACACAGGGAAGGGTTAGATTGACCATGTGGTGTGAAGGACGCCATTGCTTCCCTTACAAACTTTTAGAGATATTTCGGCTTTTTTAGCTCCGCGCGCTAACAGCTGATTTCGTGCGCCATTTTAAAATGTCTTCTGATGATGAAGAAGTATTCTCCGAAGATTCTCTGGAAGATTCTTCTGGATCTGACATATTTTCAGAGGCTGAAAGCAGTGATTTGGAAGAGCTCTTCGACAGCGATTCTGGCGATGAACATTTCGAAGGTTTTGGCTTTAGCATGCCCGATAATATTCAGTGGACACGAGGAAGGCGCAAAAGAGATCTTTTGAGCTTTCAAGAAGAACTGTGTATACAGCTAGTTGGGAACTTTCCCCAGACACACAGCAGTCTTTCTGCAAGCAAACGGCGCAGAAGTGGTGAGGAGATCCCTGGGCGCCTGCACGAAGTTGGCGAACACTTTCCTGTAAAGGGTGAAGGTACCAACCATCGTTGTGCAGTTTGTGAAAAGAAGTTCAAAGAGTCAAAAAGAAGACATGATGGTATCCTTTCCAAGCGCAGAAAAACCACCTTCAAGTGTGTCTTTTGTGATGTTTATCTGTGCATTGGAGGTCCTGAGGAAAACTGTTTCTTTGATTATCACACAAAATTACAGTATTGGCTATAAGTACTGAAATTCGTAGCTCAACCTCTGCCTATCTGGTGGTTTTGCACTTGATAACACAGAACTGGTCATAACTAATGACACTTCAAACTGTTGTTCACCTATTTGGTGATTTCACACTTTATTATGCTTCTTAAAGACTTCAATTTCATTTAGAATTGTAGTTTGTAAGCCTTGCATTGTGCAATAAAGACATTGTACTTTCCTCTGAAAGGAATGGTTTTTCATGAGACTTTTCAACAAAACCATAGAATATTTTTTAGCATATATCTTTCAGCAAGATTGCTAAGCTTGTTAGTGAATGTTTTGAAGTTATCCTGTGGAACAAAGGCAGTTTGTCAGTAACAAAAACAAAAGAAATGTCAGCAATCATGAATTGTATTTTTAGCAAAATCGTGTTTTTTGGATTGGCAACTTTGAACATAAATATCTTAACATCTGTTAATCCTAAAAGCATTGTAATATTCTCAGAAGAAAGACAATTTAATTATCTTTTCAAATATGTGTAGGTTTCTTACTATGAAAATGTGTCCTTCTGGGTGAAAATTGCAATTTCCTTAAAGTGGTCGTTTTTTTGGAAAATCCCCAAAATGGCCAGTGTTCTGGGCACTGCGGGCTCAAAATGACCAGTGGTGAAAGGGTTAACATTTAATAGACCATTTTCATATTGGGTGGGAGGCGTGGTGGCCTCATGGTTAGTGCACTCGCCTCCAGAGGGAGCGGTCTGGGTTTGAGCCCTTGCCAGGGACATTGTGTTGTGTTCTTGGTCAAGACACTCTACTCTCACAGTGCCTCTCTTCACCCAGGTGTATAAATGGGTACCGGCGAATTTAAAGCTGGAGTAGGGCTCGAGGCTAACTTTTGAGCTTGCTAGCCCAGTGGCTAGTGACAGGTTTTATTTCACTAGCCAAAACAAATTTGTCACTAGCTAGGTACTCTAATATCCATCATCACACCAAGTCAAGTAAATGCTAGCCTGTGTAAGTGGAAGTATAGGGGGTAAGTTTCTAAAGGAACTGTGGTGCTGTGTTGGTGGGAGTATTACAAGATAATTTGGTTTTATCAACTGAGTTGATAATGTGAATTGGCCACCGTAAAGAGATTCGGAAGCTGACGTTTCGAGTC
>CM042750.1:2293065-2318065 GCA_022496165.2 Catalaphyllia jardinei
GGGAGATATGAACTCATTAAATTGACCTTGCTCCCAATGTGTGGCTTCATAGCTCAGTTGGTAGAGCATCGCACCAGTATCGCGGAGGTCATGGGTTCGAATCCCGTTGAAGCCCTGATTTTTTTTCAGGCTTCTTCTTTCCAATTGCTTAAATTAAAATTTACTGCGAGGATCATACTTCACTTGAAAGAAAATATAACTTGTCCCTATCTCATCTTTACTCTACAACATTGTCTTATTTCAGGGCACTATCACTAATATTCTGGAAGAGAACGTTCTTCAACCACTGCTTGTGTCAACCAGCGCCATTCAGTTGGCCTCCGAGACTGTGCGGAGTATTCTGAAGATCGATGACATCGTAAGTACAATCATACCCTTGCCCGCCCTGCGGGCCCCGCCCCCCCCCCCCACCTCTAGAAACACACACTCGCTTTTCGGCTTGGTAGGGGAGTGCTCTCTGACCCAAAAGCGGTGGCAAATTCGTTTTAAGTACTATTTTAAGTACTATAAAAATGCCTCATTCGTTGATTGTGAGTTGTAAACTCCCCTCAAGCTAGACCAAATCTTTTTTTTTTGTAATTTAGAACAACTTGGTTATGTGATTTTATTTTACAGGTAAATACAAGATGAATCTTAGAGGAAAGCTGACTTTGTTCAGAAGGCCTTCGGCGTCCGTCACCACAGACAGACTGTTGTCACAGTGTTTTAGCCCGTGAACCCGTACAACTTATCAGTCGAAGAGCAAGCTTTGTTTTGGAACTTACAGCTGTTCTGCGAGATATCAACATTTTGTTGTTATAGTTGCTTCGCGAAAATCAAAAAGAGAAATTGGACACAGTTCAATTTCACGAGAAATGTATTGGAAATTAATTAAATAAAACGTTAGGCATTACAGAAGAATGTAACTTACTGCCCCTGAACAGGACTTAGCTGTAAAGAAATCCAACTTAGAGTTCTCCACTCATGGGGGGTCATGTTGTAGAGACGTGTCACAGCAACACACATGAGCGACCAAATCCTCTACTGTTCACACGGGGTACTTGGGGGGAGGGGTGCATCGAAACCGTGCAAAATTGGCCCTCAATATTATCTACGAGGTTCGACGAGGTACCCTTTGCTACAAGTAGCGAGGACAAACTAGTCGCAAAACCTCGGCACACACGTACCGGACGTGTAGCAAAAGCATTGTATCTGGCATTAACCCCGCGGCTTTTTACTTATGTGATTGTGCTTTCTAGAAGGTGCCTTTGCGAATTATGAATGTAGGGGTGTGTGGTCTGAGCCTCAAACCAGCTCGCCCCAGGTGGCAGATGGGACTCCTAACCCAGGTAGAGGAATAGGGCAAGTCTTTTTGGTGATGGAAACTCTTGATTCCAAACCTGGATCGATATATTCGTTTTCCCTAAAAAGCAATCGACCAGGAGGAAGTTAGAAAACTCCCGGAGAAAACCTGCCAGTTCTTCACATTTTAAGGTTGTACCTACGGCCTAACATCGCTTTAATCTATAACAATTCCTTGCTTGCTTATGTAGTCCATCGAGCGAGACATGAGAAAGAAATTATCGCGCGAAATCTGCGTCGACAAGCGCTGCTCGCGCGCACTTGTGATCAAAGATGACAATTCTGCTAAGCATCACCACATAGCCCCAGCAGCGTTGTTTCAGATTCTGTCTTTCAGGCTTCAGTCGAGTCAACTTTTTGTTTTAGAAGAGGAAACTTAAACTGATTCAACTAATTAACAGTCATCAACTTTATTTCAATCTTCCAATGTCTATAAGTGATTTTACCTGCGATTACAGTTATAACAAACAGAAAGTAAACTAAAAAACTTCAAGGTGGTGTGGACTGCATTACCCCGCCCCGTAAAAGTAAACTCTGAACAATTTGGAAAACCCCTGGGTCCTCGGTCACAAGCTGGCATAAAGTGACCGATGAAAACTAATAAGTGATAAGATAAAAAACGTAAGAAATCCTTGTTTGATAGAAATGAATATGTTTCTTCAACAGTCTAATCACAATGATAGTATTTATGAATCAGTTATTTTGTTACCTTTTCATGCTTGAAGGATAATAACAGTGGCTATTGTTGAAAAAAATGCCACTTTTTTCCATAAAAATCAAGCTAATTAACAATTTATCTGGCTCTACGATCTCATCAAAAGTCTTATTTTTAATTCATGTTTAAGGATATATATTGAAATAAAAGTACGTCTTCATAGGCTAGTTTTCACTAAGGCTTAAGGACGTTCGCGCCCAAAAACTTCCCACGTACAGATTTTTTTTAAAAACTTTGACTGCAGGTAGAAAATGATAAAATTAGATTAGAAACGTAAAAAAAATCGGGAGTCACCGAACTCGTTTTGAAGATAAGGCGTAGCACAGACCAAAGCATTTCTAGGATTTCTAGTCACTCGAGGCGATTCTGGCCGGATCATTACTATCGGCATATATTTAAGTTGAAGAATCATATCTAAGTTATGTGTGTTTAACAAAGCATATATAGGCCTATTTGATAGATCTTTGCTACATATGTCATTAAATCAGCTAGAATTAGCCTTAAACTCTACAACTTCTAAGTTACGCATACCTGTATTCATGTACCAATTCGGCCCTATTTGAATAGTATATGAGAAATAATTAAAACTTCCCACATACAATTTTTTTTGTTTTTTTTTTAGTATAATGGAAAGAATATCTTAAGAAATAACACGACACTCTTTAAAAACATGTTTCGACAGAAACTTCTGTCATCTTCAGTATAAAGTACAAAGCACAGAGTTGATCAGCCGAAAAAAATATTCGCACACAAAGTTAACACAAAGGTCATCAGCTCTATATTTTGTTGAGTTCTCGACTCGGTGCGCGCGCTTGAAAATGACGTGGCACGCGCGTGACCAATGAATAGCGTGCGCACTAGAGATGCCCAGTAACAATGGGCGCGAACGTCCTTGTCAGCATTGAAAAACTCTGGTACCTTTTCGACAACGAAAGCCTAACACCTTGATGACTTTCAAAATCTTCATGCAGAAATATTACTCTTCCCAGTACACCGCGACACCAACGATTTTTTTGCCGCCTTCAAAGCAACGTTTTTGATGCTGCGAGTTTGTTTTAAACCAATCACGTGGAACATTGAAATGCACCACGTGAGGATATTTTTCTTGTGTGTCGCGTCATGACATACATACATACATACATACATACATAAACTTTATTTTTCCTCGAATTTAAGAGTAGCTAATATAAAACCTAATTTTTCCGAGAAAACAGTAACAAAAAAATAACAAAATATACAACAACTTATTAACTACGATTCTGTACAATATTTACAAATTATGGCTTAAAGAAATAGGACTATATGTAGAAATTCAAAAGCACTAAAATGAAAATTATCAAATGTACCTAAAATCAAAGCCAGCTAATGCTTTTTTAAAATCATTAAAATTTGCAGTTCGAAAAAAGTCCGGCAGCGAGTTCCATTGATTGGCGGCATAATAAAAAAAAGAGCGAAGGCCATAAGTAGTAGTTCTAGGTAGAGTGTCAGAATATAATTACCGCGTAAATTATAGGAGGTAGAACGGAGAGTGAACATATTCCTCATGTAGATAGGATACTTGGATAAAAATAAACTTAACGACTTTTTCGCACTACGTGATGTTCATTCACAACATGTTTATCTTCAAGAGGAAAGCTTATCGTGGTTTTTGTCTGCCACAGAACTGTCATCATGGCCGCTGTTTATCAGCTGAAGATAAAATATGATCAGGACAAATTCGGAGTGTCTTTTTTTTAGACGCAAAACGCCCGGTAAGCTTTCCTCTTGAAGATAAACATGTTGTGAATGAACATCGCGTAGTGCGAAAAAAGTCATGACGCCACACAGAAAAAATGCCCTCACGTGGACGTGGTGCAATGTACCACGTGATTGATTTGAAACAAATTCGCGGCATCAAAAACGTTACTCTGGAAGGTGGCAAAAAATTCGTAGGTTTCGCGGTCTACTGGGAAGAGTAATACAACGCAGTATTAACGTCTTTTAATTGCAATACCACAGGAATGGAAAATTATGTTAAAGCAAGAATGTTTTCTACCATCAACTGAATACGTCCCAATTGCAATCGAAAAGCTCACATGCAAAACTACAATTTACAATGCTTTACGCAATCACCCACTTCCCTTCTCCAACTGTGGAGAAAAGACTTTATCTTTCACTGAAGAAAGACAAAAAATCTAGTCACTTCCTTTTCGTGTTACAAATGAAGTAAAATTATCCGTGTTTCAATATAAAATAGTTCTTAATATTCTGTATACAAATAAATTAAAATTCTACACAAGATGAAAAAGAAACAGCAACCAGATTGTCCTTATTGTAATAGCATTGATCAAACGCCAATCCATTTATTCAGTTGTGGAATGTTCAATTGCTAAGTCGTTTGGAATAAATTTACAAAGTGGTACAACGCAACATGAATATATAAAGGAATATTGATTTGGAGCAAAACTAAATTATATATGGTGTTTTAGAATACACATCGTCTTGTTTAACTCTAAATCACTTGATCATAATTGGAAGATATTTTCTTTACATTAACGGAGTACATGATGAAAAAAGACCCCAGTTCACAGATTTTGTAACCCTTGTTAACGATAAAATACATTGCGATTATGACAAACAAACTACTTTCTTTTAATAAGAAATTGTTCAACTTTCTAAGCCTGAATTATTTACATCAATTTGTAAGTAATTGTATTGTACTGTTAGTATCGTTCTTAGTAGCATTAGTATCGTATTGTAAGTAGTTTCGTAGTTTAAGGCGTTTTTAGTATCGTATTGTATAGTAGTGCATGTATAAGTAGTGCATGTATAAGTAGTGCATGTATAAGTAGTGTATGTATAAGTAGTTTAATTAGCAAGTATATATTGTAAGTGTAAATGTTAGTGTAATGTTAGTGCTGTAAGTAGTGTAAGTGTTGGAGTTGTAAATAAAATTGCATTGCATAAAAAAAACCCTACCATGTTGGACCCATCTGGATGGGCTCAAGCGTCTCCATACAAATCTCTATAAAACATTTCTCCGCATATCTTGAAAAATTGCTGTGACCTGAATCTTGGCGGGGGGCTTTGCATATTTACTTTTTCCCAAATCGACTCTGGGCTTTACCTATTGAACGGCTTTGATTTTTATTTCGATCTATTTTGAATGGCGTGACTGAATGGCGTGACACTGAAAACCAGCAATACTACTTTTTCTGTAAAAGGCGAAGAGCGGCGTTCAGTTTCGTGTATATACCTGCTCGTGTTTATGCTTTACATTCTTGCTCCGAGCTCTCGCCTGGGAATATTTTGAGGTCAATAAAGATTAGTTATTGACCTTATTATAGGACCTGGCCAATATCCTACCATCTAATTCTTCACTTCAAATTTCAATTTTCCAAATCCATCAAATCTTCAACATTTCATATTTTATTTAAGGAAACATATTTCTTTCCCAAAATGCCCAAAAATCACCCAAAAATTTACACAAAACCGCAAAACATTGGTTTATGTTCTAAATAGAGGGATTTGGCGTTGCTTGAAAACGTGCACGAGATATTGGCACAAAGGCCATGTTGAGCGACGTCAAAACAACCATCAGTTGAAATCCCGCCTTAATTCCGGTGAAATTGTAAACTCTTTTACAGTGGTTACGTCATGGTTCATGAAATGCAAGACGAGCAAGGCTAAAGTACGGGCCTTGGTTATATATCTCAAATCTATGTCGTCAAAGACCATTTAAAACCAATGAAGTTACGAAGATTTGCGCAGCTCAATGACTAGGATGTTTGGAACGGAGTAGAGCTCTTGAGAGGTGCTTTTTTAAACTGTAAAGGCACTTACAAACAACACGTTCAAATTGGGGAAAATTTGGGGGTTTTATCTGAAAGAGGTAAAATCAACTCATGGCGCTTCATATTTGTCAATGAAGTTATTAACATCTGCCATTATTACTAACCGGCTGAGTTCAAGTTTTAGCAGCAAGTTGGGTTAAAATCTTTATAAACGCAACATATTGTAGATATCTCGTTAACTGTTCACCTAAAGTACAGTAAGTTGCTGTTTCTATAGTTGTTGTTGTTTCGTCCACCTATTAGCTATTTCGCACTAAGTGAACCAGGGCAGCATGCAACACCTATTAGGTAAATTAGTTATTAATCCAAGAGGGCTCCGAAACGGTAAATGTGTTGTCGAAAAGTTCAATTGCATATAAACCTACTTTGTGTGGTTGCAGGTTGGTTGAGGCCTCCTCGGATTTGGCAATGACGAGATTTCACTGCTTGAGTCTCCCAGCTTAACGTGCCACAAACCGAGGAAAAGCACGAAAAACATCGTGAATAACTTCATTTGTTTCTGTGTTAGTTTTTAACAAGATCCTCAACGAGAGAGTTCAGGGGTCTAGAGACGTATGAGGTTAGCTCTAAATATTAAAGTAAGAAACTTGAAAGTTTGCCAAACTGAAAAACGATCATTAAGAAAAGAGACACAATGGAAGGGAAATTATGCTGAGCTCGGTCAAATAAGGTGAAGAACCTTCAAGTTGTGATGACAGCATCTTTCACGAATTGAAATATACATGAAAATAAACATTATGTTCTCATTCGATCCTTTTTTGTCAAAACTGTTTGTCCGGAAGTTCTTCAATGGACTTCAATAGATTGAAGAGCCATTGTTTGAGGTTGTAAGTCTGCTTAAGGTGTAATCCTTAATTAAAAGTGATCAAAGATAACAATTCTGCTAAGCATCACCACTTAGCCCCAGCAGCGTTAATGTTTCAGTATGTCTTTCAGGCTTCAGTCAAAGTCAACTTTTTGTTTTAGAAGAAGAAACTCCAACTGATTCAATTGATTAACCATCACCAACTTTACTTCAGTCGTGCGATTACTGTTATTACAAACTGTAAGCAAACGAAATAGCTCCATTGTGGGGTGGACCTCATCACCCCGCCCCCTAAAAGTAAACTCTGGGCAATTTGGGAAACCCCGGGGGGCCTTGGTCACGAGCTGGCTTGAGGGACTAAAACAAACTAATAAGTGATAAGATAAAAAAGGAAATCTTTGTTTGATAGAGATAAATATGTCTCTATAACAGTCACAATGATAGTATTTATGAATCAGTTATTTTGTTACCTTTTCACACTTGCTTGAAGAAAGTAACAGTGGCTATAGTGGAAAAGAAATGCCACTTTTTTCATAAAAATCAATCTAGTTAACAATCTGTCTGGCTCTACGATCTCATCAAAAATCGTTTTGTTAAAACATGTTTAAGGATATATATTTAAATAAAAGTACGTCTTCATAGGCTAGTTTTCACTAAGGCATAAGCGTAATCAACACGAGCAGATGGAAGATGATTATCAAGAGCCTTTTGGTAACAAAAAAATTGCGAATAAAAAACCGCTTACTACATTGCCACGTGGAGGCGCTGTGGCCTCATGGTTGGTGCGCTCGCCTTCGAGCCCTGGTCGCTGGTTCGAGCCCTGGTCGCTGGGAGACATTGTGCTGTGTTCTTGGGTAAGACACTTCACTCTCCGCACAGTGCCTCGCTTCATGCTACTAATCGGGGATAGCACCGGCCATGTGACTCGTACCTAGACTTTACCTTACTTTACAGGCACATTTGTGCTCGTCTACGTTTGTTGTGTATTATGCTTATGTGCTCGTGAAAACCAGTCTTAAATTCTACATTCAAGAATGCGCTCGAGCTTGGATATCTGGCACTGGTGGTTTCAAGGCATTACAAGTTACTTCAAAGTACTTTTCCGCACATTTCTGGCATTCAACTCTGCAGCAGAAGATAAATTTACACCTGCAATTGACCTGTTTGTAACGCTCCACTTTATCAACTCTCAGGTTACAACCCTGTTTACAGAGAAGACTGAATATTTCACATTTGTCCTTAGCCACATCGCTCCTGCATGATCGCCCCAGCATTCCACGGTAGCCCAGGGTGTCGTTTCGTTCGCAGGGGTGTGGGGAGGGATGGAGATAAACTAGCCTATTGCGGCCTGTTGCGGTCCGGCGGTATTTATTGATCGGTCGGAACTGATCGCCCACTCGCTTTTGAAGCTTGTTGTCTACGAGCCACACTTGCACAGCCTCATGGTATTTCTCCTTCAGCTTTGATGCGACAACATCAAAAGACGCAAGTTCCTTCCAGCAGTGTTTGAATCCGCATGTGCGATTAATACCGTAGCAAATGCAGTCAATCTTGGCACTATTTCGAAGAACCTGTTAGCCATAAAGAAAATGACCTTTGAATTAACGCTGAGGTCTCTTCATGAATCATTCCTCATTACGACCACTTTTTTGCTTGAACAGTTTGCTCTTTATGTTATGGCGGTGCACACAAAAACGACCTAAAGTTCGGTTGAGACAGTGAACATAATCCAGCTACATTATAAAAATTAACCAAAAAATGTGTGATACGTTACCTCTCTTCCTACTTTGTTGTTATGTTGGTTCACTAGCATCAAAGCACGATGTCCTGTTTCCAGTCTGTCTGTGAAGCGTTGAGCCACCTTCTCTCCAAACTCGATATTATCACTACACCCCCAAGTAACCACTTCATGTCCGTCATATCGTGTTGGCTTCCTGGAACAGTTACACCCGGGTGTCATGTTATGTCTGCACTGATGTGTGATTTCGTCCGTGATAGCGGCAGCGCTGATGGCGTGAATAACCGCTGTCTCTCGAGTGGCTGCAAGAAAATGGCCATGGGAAATGATTCTTTAGAACTACCGAGTTATGTCAGCGAACAGGGTAATCTTCAGGGAGTTCGTTTTAGTTGGGGCGCAGCGCAAAAATGGCGCTCCCAAAAAAACAGGGAAGGTGCGCAGAGCGGAAGGCGATTCGCACAAAAGTCCCCCCTTCAGCGCCCTGGTCTCTCCCCCCCCCCCCCGTCCGTTCTCAATTTCCTGGCTCTGGCCGTTTTCTGCGCTGTGACCCAACCGACTCAACACCAGGACGAGGCTACCTACAACTCCATCTGGAGCCTGTTTTCTTGTCTAAAGGTGAAAATAAAATGAACCAAAGCTGTCGATACTAAGAAAAAGATTGTTCAATAAATTGAAAACAAAATGATCGTAGACATATTTATAAGAAAGGACCCTTCGCGCGCTCTGAATGGTCAAAAATGCATGTTTTATCCGAGTGTAAAACATAGAAAAAGCGTGTTTTATTATTTTTTTCCCAAATTACCCCTAGTCAACAGTTTTGTTTGCCTGAGGTGGCGAAAAACATTTCCTTTCAAGAAATTGGTGATCGAGTTCTCTGCGAAGTAGCAGAAAGTTTTGAAGGCGAGGCATGTAACGCTTAAGTGGTGGTTTGTCGATCTGTGTGCTTTGTTGTTCCTACTCGTGATCGCGGCGTGTAAAATATATATCATAAAGCAACTGAAAAGCCTAAGCCAGGTATTACACTGTGATAAAACACGATGGGCATTGGAGAACACGAGCTCCGTGTAATATCCTTTATATAAAAGTATCATTATACATGACAGTTTTACTAGTCAGTGAAAAAAGCTGCAGAAAGACGATATATCAAACTTACCGTAAGGAAATGTCTTGTTATCAAAGATAGGCAACTTCTTGTACATCTCTACTGGACAGTTCCAGCGGTTGCTGCCAAACACTTTTTGGCACTCGGCGAGTCCTCGACGAGCTCCATTTTTCACGATACTCCATAACACAGAATCAACCTGGATAAAACGTAAGTCAAAGATAAATTATCTGCGTAAAATATGCTTGCGTCAGATACCTTAATTTTAAGCATGCATGCGTAGACAACGACTCGTTCTCAGAATTAGGAAAATGACGGGAAACGTTAACAATACATTCTCGTCCCCAAAAACCGTGCTTCTTTTGGTCAGCGCAGAGTTATCGTTTCATATTCTCAGCCAGTGAGATTTGTCAGCCTTGTCTCTGAGCGTGTGCAAAGTGATTGGAAGCCCGTGAATCGAGGACTTCCGGCCAGTGTTGGACCTTCCCAGAGGTTCACCCAGAGGTCGCGATTCTTGGTGCTGACCAAAGGGGCGTTGCGTCTGTGGACAACAATGTTAACAATATTGCATACCTCCTGTGATGGAGGGATCTCTAAACCTGTACTTTCGGTGCTGTTATTTCTGTGGAGAAAATGATAGTTAATTAATTATCGTAATTAACAAAATTCTGAACTTTTAGTTTAACTTAACTAATACTACCTTTCTTGTAAAAGGCGAGGGAGCAGCGTTCAGTTTTATGTATTACCTGCTCGTATTTAGGCTTTACATTCTTGCTCTGAGTTCTCGCCTGGAGAAATTTTGAGGTCAATAAATACTGGTTTTTGACCGAGTGTGAGGAAAGTAAAGGTCCCCATGTGTGTCTTTGGACTGAGTCGCGGCCGAGTTTGATGAACACGCAAAAAGAACTTGGTTAATATCCAGCCGTCTTGAACGAACGAATTTGGTCAACAAACATTTAATCTTTGGTCAACAAAGACTTAATTTCTATTAGGACAGACCAGCATTTGGGAGGGAAGATGGGGTAGGAGCCTATAGGGAAAAAAGTGGACGGGACAAGTACGGGACGTTGGCATTGAAAAGGCGGGAAGCGGGATTTCTAAGAGGGTGGGAAGCGATTGAGAAAAGCAAAACCCTACTTTTACAACACTTTCAAAAACAAGAACTCAGAATATTGCTTGATTTGCATTTAGCGTCTTCTGAGACTTCTGAGCAAACGAGCAAATGGAAAAATGCACTTGGACTAAACAACATGCAAGACGAGCGAGTACGAAAGTACGCGACTTGGTTTTATAAAATAACTGAGTCACTACCCGCGCTCTCATTGGTCGATAGGTGTGTTTAGATGAGAGAATGTAAACATGGTTGTGCCTTTTCAGGTTTGCGCGTATTTTCAAGAATTATTTTATAAAAGCAATAGAGCACTATTTCCGTGTTTACAGAGCCTCATCTGAACACTCGGAGGGTTGGGAGAATTCTCGAAAGTTATGCAAACCCGAGACGTAGTCGGGGCTGGTTTGCATAACTGTCTCGAATTCTCCCAACCCTCCTCGTGTTTAGATGAGGCTATTTAAACTCAGAAAAAGTGCTCTATTGCTTAAATATAAATAAAGACTCATGATTTAAAACCAATAAAGTGACTAAGATTTACGCGGCTCAATGACTAGGATGTTCGGATCGGCGTCCAGCTCTTGAGCGGTGCTTTTTGGAATAAAGGTACTTAAAAACAACACGTCCAAATTAGGACAATTGGAAAAATTTGGAGGTTTTATTTGAAGGAGGTCAGATCAACTCATGTCGCTCCATATTTATCAATGAAGCAGTTATTAACATCTGCCTTTTTATAGTTACCGAGCTAGCTCAAGTTTTATCAGGACAATATTCAACTGGGTTGAGTTCAAAATCTTTATAAACGCAACATATAGTTATTGGTCCAACATGGGACAATATAGCGACGATATCTCGTTAACTGTTCACCTCGGAGCAAATTACTGTTTATTTTCTTATTCAGTTGTTTCGTCAACCGTATTCGGCTTTTTCGCACTTACGTACCAGAGAAGCATGCAGTGATATCTATTAGGTAAATTAGTTATTAATCTAAGATGCAATGAAACGGTAATTGTGTTATTGAAAAGTTCAGTTGCATATAAACCTACTTTGTGTGGTTGCAGGTTGGTTGTGGCCTCATCGGCATTGGCATTGACGACGTAGGACTGCATGAGTCTCCCAGCTGTACGTGCCACAAACCGAGGAAAAGCACGAAAAACGCTGTGAACAACTTCATTTGTTTCAGTTGTAGTTTTTAACAAGATATTCAGCGAGAGAGTTCAGTGGTCTGGAGATGTATGAGGTTAGCTCCAAATAATATAGTAAGAAACTTGAAAGTTTGCCAAACTGAAAAACGATCACAACTAAGAAACGCGACACAATGCCAGGAAAAGATTATGCAGTCTGTCAAATAAGGTGAACCTTTGTGTTGATGGTATCTTTCACGAAGTGACATATACATGAAAATAAACATTATCTCAATCGATCCTCTTAACTGTGTGTCCGGAAGTTCTTCAATGGACTTCTATAGATTGAGGAGCCATTGTTCTTTAATAGATAGAAGAGCCATTGTTTGGGGTTGTAAGTCTGCTTTAAAGGTGATGTAATCCTTATTTAAAAGTTAAAACGAAAGGAGTGTCACTTAATTAAAGCTTAAGGGTGGAGGCTAGACTGATGCTAATCTTTCGTCAAAGCTGTGAAAGAACAGAAGTTCAGAAGAACAACAAGTTGGGCTGTCAACCGGGGAGGGGAATTACTTGGGTATGTACGTGCCCGGCTAGCTGGCCTCTCAGAACAATTACCTCATTATAGTCTATTCTGTGACCAATTATAGAACCCATCGTAGTCACTTATGGGCAAATGTAGTTCGTGATCCCAACTTGTTTAACTAATTCATCCTAAAATGAAGTGACACACTTTTTTCATTTTCAAAGTCCTACTAGTCGGAATTTTCTAGCTCACCCCAAAAATCCTCAAAAGTGTAACCTCTTGTAATAACTCCATCGAAAATGCAATCTCATGATAGCAAATCCACTCGTGAAAATGCAACCCCATACAGGGAATCAATGACACATCCCCACTGGATTAATAAGCCTATTACTGAGAAGTGCCTCTCGGGGCTTCTGTTTGGAACGCTGATAAGACTGATCCGACCTCTGATAATTCAGAGAAATAGGATAACCCATGAAAGTAAATAACTTGGCACTTGGAGGAGCTCGCTAACGACACGTATAATTTTAGCACGACTATGACTTTAACACTTGGAGCCCAGCGTTTCAGCATATACCTGGATCATATACACTAAGCTCGTTATCGCATTACCTTCAGAATTAGGGCCCTTTATACTCAAGGGGTCGTTTCGTTTCTTTCGCGGATCGCGGAGCGAAAAGCACTTTACATCTATAGTTAGTGCGATGGAAATTAGAAAAGCAGTTCCTTTAAATCATGTTTTAAAATTCTTCGTTCCAGTTTAAATTTATGCTGCTGCCACATGAGTGGGCTCTTCATGTCTAGACCATGTCGTCAGTGGTCGACAGGAAAGCAAGTCAGTGAGTTTGTTAAACTCTTTCAACATCATATGACACACTGCCATATCAGTCTTGAAATGGCAGGGTCGTTTAATAGGGATCGGACGGTCGGTCGTTGTAATAGGGGTAGTGTACTTTGAACATTTTTTACCATCGGATTAATTTAAATTCTTAATGAACTTGGAATCACGTCAAGACAATCATGACAAATGTGCGTTTGAAAGTGTTTATCACTTGTCACTTTCTCTTCCAGACTTTTATCTGTCATCGCCTTTCAAAATTAAATTAAAGGTAAACTACATGTATTCAATTTTGGGTGGCTGTTTAGTCAGGGTAAAGAAAATAGGGAAACCCCTCGACGAGACGACCAAAAGTGTACTACGTTGTTGTTACTTGATCCAATCAAATCAAGACGTTACTTTTCTATGCACTAAAATAAAAGAAAAATATAATAAATGCCTTAACCTACTATTGTTACAATTAATGCACAAATGTGGTCTAAAAAATCATAAATTAAACCTGCTATCTACAATTACTAAATCTTCTTTGTTGCATGACAGAAGGCCACCGTCTGAAAAGTTCAACTGCTTAAGGTCCTTAAGCTGTGTGGACTGTCAAGCCTTTTTTTCTGAAGGATTTGATTCCTCTGCCATTTGCAAGAGGTGAAAGGAGGCTCCAGATGACGTCTACTCCATCTGTTACTACTCATTGCTCACGATTTGTTAAATAGTCTTTTAGGAGCTTAGCAGGCAACCACAAACACCAGAATTACATAGCTTCTGCAGTGATATAACATGAGACACTTACTGAAATCCAAGAAGACCACATCGACTTCACGGTTGCCCCGCATCTACTCAACTTGCAGGGCCTGTAATATATATATAGCATCTCGGACGTGGGGTGAAGGATTACATTCTCGCTTCAGATGTTCAGAGGTTCAGAAAATTTAATTCTGTCGGTGACCAAAATGTTTCCAGTTTCTTCTCATTTATTTAATTACTTATTTAATCAATTAATTTATTTTTATTAACGTGTACTTTTCTGTCAGAAAATTATTTGCCAGAATCGCCAAGCAATACGTTTTAGCAACTGCGAACGGTGTCTGCATCTGTAAATATTGACAGTGGACTGCATGAGTCCCCCAGCTGAACGTGCCACAAACCGACGAAAACCGATCTTCAGCGAGAGAACTCGTCTGCCAAAGTAAAGAACAATCACAACTACGAAACGAGACACAATGGAAAGCAAAAACTATGCTCGGTCAGGGGTGAACCTTTGTGATGATATTATCTTTCTCGAACTGAAAAAGATAAATATTACGTTAACATCGGATCCTTTTTAGACAAATGGCCGGAAATTCTTCAATGGATTGGAGAGCTATTGTTTTGGGTGGACTGAAATTGAATTGTAAACAAAGAGAGGCAAGCAGATGTTTAGGGTAAAAGATGCAATGATGACAACACTAGTTTTTTATTTCCTTTTTTTCTTATTTATTTATTTCCTTCCTTTTATTAACGCACATGTTTATGTCAAGAAACCTTGCACTGTGAAAATAAAGACGTCTGGATCAACAACAACGAGCCAGAAGAGCCAAAAAGGGCATTTCACGTGAAAATCATCATATAACATCGTGATAGAAATAGAAAGTGCATTTGATTTTCAAGAGCTGACTGAACTCAAGGATGGGATCGCCCAATGATATCTGTCTCCACAGCTTTCAAGGCATTACACGTTATTTCAGAATACTTTTCCGTGCATTTCTCGCATTCAACTTTGCAGCAGTAAGTAAATTTACAATTGCAATTAACCGGTTTATAACGCTCTACTTTTTCAACTCGCAGGTTACAGCCATTGCATAACTCAATGAAGAATTTGCATTTGTCTTCTGCTCCATCGCTTCTGCAAGACCGTCCCAGCACTCCAAGGTAGCCCAGGGTGTGGTTTCGCTCGCAGAAGGATGGGGAGTCTTCCAGATAAACAAGTTTTTGGTCACTCACTGAGACCACTCTATCAAATGGATCCCAAAGTCTCTTGTGCACTAACCGCACTCGCAGAGCTTCATGGTATTTCTCTTTCAGCTTCGACGCGACAACTTCAAAAGGCGCCAGTTTCTTCCAGCAAGATTTGACAGCGCACGAGCTAAGACCATGGCACTTACAAGATACTGCAGCACTTGTTCGAACAACCTGTTGGCAAGAAATAACCTGTTTACTACGATCAAGGTCCGGGCTACCTGCCCTGTGTCTATTCGCCCTCGCGATCGGAGATCAGTGAATGAAGGCCGGGCTCTACCTGAAATATGCCATTTTATGCAGTTGTCACAACCCCGATTTTCATGAAAACCCTAACTAATTATATATCACTCAAAAGCTTACTGCTTGCAAATTACAAAAATGTATATTTTAATGCTATGTCATTATTGCATGGCTTTAATGCACTTGAGAAGAGATTTTCATGAATCATTTAAAGCAAAAAAATAAAATAAAATGTCTTTCTACACATGACCTTGTCGATGTTCAACTGGACAGCTTCTGCTATTTTGAACACCATACGCTTATCAACCTTAATTCTTATGGCGGAATATTACTCTTAATTATTTTTCATTTCTTTATTTATTTTATGATAACTCTATGTAAATGTTGTTTCTATATGGCGTGAAATAAAGAATTGAATTGAATTGAATTCTTAAGTAAACAAATGACCAGCTGAAACGAATGAGGGATTTTGCAAAATTTGGAAATGCAGAGCTCTGACAACAATCTTAGGTTTGTGAAACATTTATTTTGATAACTTTTATCCTAAAAATTCTACGATAAATATGTTCATTTATATCAATTAACTAGGAGCCCATGACTAGGAGCCTGCAACTACCCCATATTCCTGTCACGGCGTTTTCACAGACCGATCTATTTTTAGTTTGAATTTATCTCGAATTCAGATCCCCACAGGAACATCAGTGACCAATTGCAATTGCAAGCACGGAGTAATCTTGACATGTCGACATGTTCACGTGAGGCCACATTGTTTGATCCTTACCGAAGGGTGCTCATGTAGTCTGAAACTGGCCTATTTTCGCGGGAAAAATATCTACAAATAGACTAGTCTGTAAAAATGCCGTTGCTGTGGCTTGTCAAAAAAAAAAAGTCAAATGTTTGTTTATAGTGGTCATGCACTTAGCTACACCAAGCTAGTTCACAGGCATGCCACTTAAACTGAAGGAAACAAATATTTCAAGTGAACATAACAGGCTTAAAAATCCCAACTGGCGGGAGGCAGACCAGTTGGCTATTTACAAGCATGACCGAGGAGCTGAACTAGGGTCCACCAAGAAACAACTCCAGCTAAGTGGTCAGAGCGGGACTTGAACCCGTGACGTACGGATTTTTCAAGTCCGGCGCCCTAACCACTCGGCCACGCCGCCTCCTTACTATATGGGAGTTGCAGGCCCCTGGTAATGGGCTCCTGAATTAACCCAGTGAGATCCAGCAGTCCTGAAAATCTGAGGTCAAAAGCTTCCAAGTTAAATCCAACTTGAGATATCTCTTCTCAAAGGCAAAAAATCTCTTTATGAGAAAACGATCATTGAACTTACAGGGAGAGTTCTAGGTAACCCCTCCCTCCTCCCCCTTAACACTTAGCCCTAAAAAAGCACACAACTATCAGAGGAAGAAGGGAAGGGCAGGAGGTGGCACACGACTGAGACTTCTTTGTCACTTGAGTGATTATGATCGCCCAAGATGATGTCCAGGCCAGGTATTTCAAACCCTCCATGAATGAGAGGCAGTAAACACAAAAACACCTGCAAATAGAAATAAGGCCGCAGACTCTGTTAGTGTGTTACCTCTCTTCCTACTGCATTGTTATGTAGGTTAACAACTGTCTGAGCGTCACGTCGCTTTTTCAGCCTGTCCGTGAAAGGTCTGCTCTTCCTCTCTCCAAACGGGACATAATCGTGACACTTGCTCCAACTCATAGGACTTCCAGAAGGGCCTCGTTTCGGTGGGGGACAGTGACATCCGGGTATTTTATTTTGTGTGCACTGAAGCGCGATTTCGTGGGTGATAGCGGCAGCGCTGATGGCTTGGATAAATGCCATCTCACGAGTGGCTGAAAGAAAAAGACAAAATGTTACTAGGACCACCGTATTCTTCGAAATCGGCAGTGGCACAGCTTTGGGTTCACTCGGCTTTCAAACTTCACCACTCTTGGTTCATTTCAATTTTAAACGAGGCCTTCCAATCGCCCTAACTCTGTCAGTTTCAGTCGCCTTAGCTTCTGGTTTCTGTTTGTGAACTGTCTGAAACGACCGCCGCGACGGTTGCAAAATTATTAGGAAACTTTTCAGTAATTCCCTTCAAGACCCAAATAAGTCTTCGAAACTCCTGATCATCGCTAAAGCTTACCTGTACGAGATATTATATTCCTAGGCTTATCTATACCCACCCCTTGAAAATCTATCCGGCTTTACAGGCGGAACCTTCCCGTATAATTCATCACGGAGAGAAACCCCTGGGGTATCAATACTTTCTCTGGATCAGTGGGAGACTGGTCCATCACAGGCCATCATGTACCCTCAGTATTTTGTCACGTCGCTTAAAACTCTTGCGCAGTAGAATTTTAATGCCGTTTAGAGACATGCATATTTTTGAGCTATGAACAGACTTATAATGTGAATAAGGTAGACAACTCGCTCTTATTAACAGCCTGTGATCTGGCAGTCTCGTTTTTCGCAAGGACGGAAGTCTAAGGTTA
Organism: Catalaphyllia jardinei; assembly: GCA_022496165.2. NCBI lineage: Eukaryota > Metazoa > Cnidaria > Anthozoa > Scleractinia > Caryophylliidae > Catalaphyllia > Catalaphyllia jardinei. The sequence continues at coordinate 2,310,925 of CM042750.1, forward strand.
AATATACAGATCCTGGGTGGTAGCAACTCTTGAATGATTTAAATGCAAGGATAATTATACTTATTATACGTAATTAATACTGTAGAAGGTCAATACAGCAGACTTACTGTAAGGGAATGTCTTGTTATCAAAGAGAGGCAACTTCTTATACATCTCCAGTGGGCACTTCCAAGGCTCACCTAAATACAATCTTTGCAATTGGCATTCGTGGAATCCTCGACGGGCTCCATCTTCCACCACACTCAACAACGCAGGATCACCCTGCAAAATAAATACATTCCAGATGAGTGTTCATTTAAAACCTGGTACTTATGCATAATATAAAAGATGGCTGAATAGGCTCCCGATAGGGCTGTCTATTCACGTGATAGCTGCAGCGCCAGTGATTGGACTTGATAGCTGTTGTGGGAGAGATGGCTATAGTGCTGCTAGCCAGACGCATATCACCCTGGTGATATGCTTCACAACGGGCTCGACGGGCTCTATCTTCCACCACACTCACCCTGGTGATATGCTTGTGTGGTGATAGCACACTTAACCTAAATCTGGAGGAAGAATAAAAGGAATACGCAACACAAACAGCATGGTAAACACCTTTCGTGGTAGAATGATCTCTAAATCTTCACTACTGCTATTTTTGGTTCTGTGGAGAAAAAAGAGTATATGTTATTTAGTCCTTGTTTTTTGAGAGAAATAATCGCCAGTTCTTTAGGGAGCCAAATCGAATCTGGTTCAATATCAATGAATGAATTTGTAAACACATGAATGATCATCTTTGTTATGTGCATTAGGTAACTGGTTGTAAAAATAAAGCCTCAAAAAAAAATCGGGCTTCATTTCGCCAAGAGACATCAAGAACACCTTTTCAAGGACTGTCAATTTGTCATCCTCAAGAAACTACTTTAATACAATGAATAATATAGAAAAAAAAGCATTAAGAATTTTACAAACTGCTCAGCGTGAGTACTTACACACCTGATGAAATTTTCCCCCCCCCGGGGGGGGGGGGTACTCCCTTTAATGGCCTATACAGGGCGGCTCCGCCCGAAAGGGTACCTTTTTCAGGCTTCAGGTATATAAAAGGATAGGGATTTCACAAGTTGAGGTATATAAAAGGGTAGGGAAATCGGTCATTTAGGTATTTAAAAGGGCTTTTAATTACAATATTTCGAATAGACGCCCTACATGAAAATGAGAACAAGACTTCTTAAAGTGCGTGTGTGAAGGGGATACCTTTTTTAAATAAAAAGTATATAAAAGGGGTACCTTTTCTGTCAAAATGGTATATAAAGGGGTAAGGGGTTGGACCTCGGGGCGGAGCCTTCCCGTATTAAACTTTGTTAAGTACCCCCAACCCCCTCCCCCCCCCCCCGGATTACCAAAAACAGGAGGCATTGGCGCCTGGCAAAAAGCAACACAAATCAGGAATCACCGTACTCTTTTTTCATTCATGACTGATGCCTCAAAGGTTAACAAAACTTTTCGGCCCGCAGGGTTGAGCAGAATTTCAAAGAATTTCCATGTGGCGCTAATTTTGTCAGGAATGTTGTACGTGCGTTGAACGTGCTCAGCAATTACGAACAATAAGGAGGCGTATGAATGAGCAACCAAAATTAGGAAGCCAAACTTTTCGTCCTGTATTATATAAACGGACAGCTGTACCATTTATTTCTTCCCCCTAAGGCCAAGTAGACAATAACAAAGGTAAACTCCCGTCAGGGTCCGCACAGATCTGATTGCTGTTTAAATTACTTGTTGTGCAAGCACTTGTCTAGTGGTTTATTCATCCACTTGGTCGGATGAAGGGGCATCTTGTTGTACTCAAGCACCATCTATCATATCCGACGCTATGAATTCGTTGTGGTGTGTTTTAAAAAGTCCGTATAACTTGAACGCAAACCCTCTCTAGTTTAGTGGCTGATCCAACATGGCTGCGATGCCATCATTATACTTACTCCGTTGGCCTGCGGAATGGTGATACACGAAGTCGCTCCAGTTGTAATGGCGGGATCGCTCCACCACATGCGTCTCCCAGCTGTACGAGCGATACCCCGACAAGAAGCACGAGGAAAAGCAACTTGAAATATTGCATTACTTCTGAGCTAGACGACAACACGATCAAACGAGAAGGCTGCGAAATGAACCCCACTTAATGCTAAAAGAAATTTGAGAGCGTGCTAGACAAAAACAATTGTAATTGAGAAATATGACACAATTTGAGAGCCCAAAATTCTGCTCTGTCAAACAAGGAGAGGTTTTGTAAATACTGCTATCTTGTCTAAGAAGGGTTACGGTTAGGGTTAACTACTATCATGGCTTTTCCATTCGTTCCTCTTTGGTGAAAACTGTAGCCGGAAGTACTTCAAAGGATCAAAAAGCCATTGTTTAGTGATTAAAGGAGTTATTATGGTCACGTACAAATTACCTTTGCATTGAAGGAAACCTGAAAATAATACTTTATTTAAAAACTAGAAAAACATCAAAGCGATAACAATCCGGGAGGGGGTGAGTATTTAACAAAGTTTGATACGGGGAGGCTCCGTCCCGAGGTCCAACCCCTTACCCTTTTATATACCATTTTGGCAGAAAAGGTACCCCTTTTATATACCATTTATTGAAAAAAGGTACCACTTTCACATATCTACTTTCGGAAGTCTTGTTCTCATTTTCATGTAGTGCTTAATAACTAAACTGATACAGTCATAAGGGGCGTCTATTTGAAATATTATAATTAAAGGCCCTTTTAAAGACATAAATGACCGATTTCCCTACCCTTTTATATACCTCATCTTGTGAAATCCCTACCCTTTTATATACCTGAAGCTTGAAAAAGGTACCCCTTTCGGGCGGAGCCTCCCCGTATAGGCCATTATAAGGAGTACCCCCCCCCCCGATAACAATAAACCATAAAGGGACAAGAGAAGATATCGATGGACACACAACATCGATCATCCAGTTTAAGAGCCACACCTGGCCAAAGACAGAACACTTGGCCAGGGACAGAGAGAGGGTTGCAGGAGTTTTATCAGTGACCTAGACAGGCCTCAAATGAGATCAAGTAACCCAATCTGGACTCTGTTCACGGGCTAAGCCCAGCAAGTTCAAGGTCCACAAAAAAGACTAAGGGCTGATGTTCTCCGTGTTTTGGAGTACAAAGACCAAAGAAAAACAAACCACAGCTGCTGATAGAGGTCCTGATAGCACCAAGAAGATCTTTGAATGAATTGAAAAAGTGAACGAAGAATTCGGGTTTAATACAGTACGTGACACAGTCTGATATCTGAAGAAAGACAATACGTCGAATATATACCCCAAGGAAGTGTATTGTTATCAGAGACAGGTAATGTCTTGCACATCTCCAATGCATTGGCAATTCCAAATAACGCCCTAAAACACTTGTTGGCAGTGGCGGACCTTGAGCCAAGCGGGGAGGGGTAGGGGATGTTTTGCTTGCCCTACCTTTCGTCCTTCAGTGATTTCTTCTTTTTTACTCAAAATAAGAGGGGCTTCCCCTAGATCCGCCACCGCATCGAGTCCTCGACGGGCTCCATCTTTCTCGATACTCCACAACACAGAATCAACCTGGATAAAATAAATTAGAGGTGAATTATCTGCATAAATTGTTCTTACGCCAGTTAGGTTCCAAAACGTGCACGTGGACAACGACTCGTCCTCTAAATCAGGAATTATACAAATTATTGACAGTATTGCACACCCGTCTTAAAACCTCCACTTTCGTTACAGTTGGTTCTGTGGATAAAACATCATTAATGTCCCTAACCGGCATTGTTTTATTGCCACTTCTATGGTCTCTTGGTTTAAACGATGCCAAAGTACATACATGGTCTTTTTCAAATGAGAAATACTGAACGCAACCTACGAGGATCAAGGAAACTTGTTATCCCACAGGAGGTAAGCTTAAACGTGACTTTTCTGCCATAGTTTAAGTACAAATACCGAGGAAATCAAATGCAAGAAGACATTTTCAGGTTCCTTTTGATTATCTAGTCTGAGGCACTTCCCTAATGTTTTCGTTTCTAGCAGGTTAGTGTTGTGATTGTCACGATTATGAGAGCGTTAGTACTCAGCGCTGATGTAAAGCCCGAAAATAATTTTTATACCAGGTTTTACACTGACATTTGGTCTTTCGAAACGTCAAATTCTTAAGCGTTTTGGCGTTTTACCGGGTAGCGAATTTGCCGATTGAAAAAGTGTCCATAATTAAGAATTTTTAGGAAGCGAATTTCAGTGATTTTCAGCGGCTCTTCGTGGCCTTGAAAATTAACCCACAGAAGTATACTTGGCCTCAAAAGACTTGTAAACTCCTCCAAAATACATTTCCAGGCTCAAAATGGAGTGTTGTTTGGTGAGGATTAAACAGAGCGAAGTGTATGATAAGGTATTAGTCACTGAATTTTGCGTGTTTTTAACCGACGTGGGACCGTAACGGATTTTTGATTTTTTGGCGGGTTTAAAAAAATATTTCAAGAAAAAATCACACCACGTTTCTAGGCTTACTATAGGCTTTCTCTGGAAAGAATATGAAAAATTTTGATTTTTCATCATGTGCCACGACTGGCTCAACGATAGTGGACATTCCCTCTTAAGGGACGTTCGCGCGAAAATTTTCTAACATTGACTTTTTTCCGATTTTACCATTTAAAGATGATGCGTTAGTAATGTCAGAAATGTAAAAAAAAATGGGGGGTACCGACTTTGTTTTGGAGAGAACATGCCGGGAAGATTGCCTAAATCTGTGTAAATCCGGCTTTGTTAGCGAAGAAGGCCACAGTGGCTGCAAGTCCCAAAATATTGCAATTAGAGCTTTGAAGAGAAATGTTTTCTGCCAGGTATGGTTTAAATGGACCTATTAAGTGAATTAGTTAACTGTTGAGGTTCCTTAAAGAAAAAGATCGCTTTTAGCGTCCATAGTTTCATGCGCCTTGCAGCCGCAAGATGGCAGGATTCCATGTCCCGTGGACAGAAATCTTGAAATTTTTTCAATAACTTTCAGCATTGGTTCATTCTGGTTCATTTTAGGACAATGTGAAGATAAATATAAATAAAATCTGTTTCTGAAAAGAAACGTAGGGGTCACCGAACGTCCAAGATCGTTAAATCCAAGCAAAGCTATAGCAATGGCCATCTGCCCTATCATTGATCATTTTACACTGTGACTGTAAGCCGCGCCAAGCGTCGAACGAGGTTTTTCGCCCACGCTCGCCATGGAACTATGGATAAAGATCAAAAAAGAACACAGTACACAGAATTTCACTTGACTTGTTTTGTTTTATTTGTTGTTTTGGACTTTGCGTTTTTTGATATTTTGATTTTAGGCTGACATTTAGTTATATATTATGTCAGAGGGAGATTTTTGACATCATTTTTAAATTAGTCAGGATTGAGTTTTTTTAAATTAGAGTAGCAAATAGCTCACATATGTAGTTTTGACATCTCGAAATAAATATGATATTGAAAAGAAAATGTTATAAATAAACGTTTTGAAATTATTGCCTCTTAAGCCAGAACATTTGATTTCATCAATTCCAACATGGCTAGTTGAGAAGATTTCACTGAATTAAAGCAGAGGAGAGATATTGTTCAAACAGGAGGCCTTCAGAGTGTAAATGGCAGGCCATATTCTCTTGCCGAGACCACTTTAACTTAAGAAATACGAAAAGTATTAAGTTCGTGGAAAATATAAACTACTGATCACTGATGACTTAGAGAAGATGGCCTCCAACAGGTCGGGCCTTCCTTCTTAGAATATTTTATACTATACATATTTACAATTCATTTCACTGCGGGTATATACATTCATCGCTTCATTTTTTCCTACTCCTTAACGGACAAATAATAAATAACTTTGAATAACTGAATCTTAATACTAAATCTGATCATCACTTGGAGAAACGCTTGTTCGATAACTTGATGAACTACTTGGTAGCCAGTAAGTACTGTGGGGGTCCCTCTGGGTTTTTGTCAATATTAGTCACCATGATCACAAATTCTGAGGAAGAAAGGATTAAAAAATTCAGGAAAGTTCTACATAGACAGAGTTTCTGAAGGTAGGAGGGGTCTAAATCTCATTCCCCAGCTCAACTTTTGCCCATTCATCAGTCAACAGACCAATTTCGATATGTTAGAATTTAGTGTGACGCAATAGATCTCAAACTCTGTAGTTATTCTTCTGAGCTTGGCACTAAGGTCTATTGTTTGTCATTTGCTAGCCTCTTCCAAGCGTTTCGTTTGTTGGGGCGCTGCGCGAGAAACGGCGCGCAAAAAAGTTAAAAAGCGCGTTCTCGGCGCCCTTTCTTAATTTTTCGCGCGCTATTTCCCGCGCTGCGCCCCAACTAACAGAAGGCCTGAAAGAGGCTAGTGGTACCCAGTCCCAGTGACCCAGATCCCAATCTTCGAGTTAAAAAAGACTGATAAAAAAGAGGCGATCTCAGTTCTCATTTTACCCCTTCAGCCTGGACTTCAGATGTCATGTGGTACAAGGTGCTTACATTTCTGTTACTCCCTTCCTAATGGGATGAATTCCACATGAGGCATGCTTATTCAGCAGCCATGCAGAGTTTGTCGAATTTATCTTGCTGATAAATATTGCTGGGCTTTTAGAGAAGCAATCGTGTTTTGACTAAAAAGAAAGGACTTCTGCAAATGTTGAAACCCTAAATCTCTTCAGTCAGAACCGAAAATTAGACCACAATCAAAACTCATTCTAGGCATAAAAGCTTTAATTTCTGTTAGATGCATAATCACAAATGCCTGTTTACGGCGCATATACCAGCAAACCGCAAACAAATGCCTTGAAGATACAAACAGGAGCCGGCTCTATCAGAATCCAGCACTTAAAGGTGCTGAGTCACGGTATTACGAGTTATTTTGGCCACGTATAAAATTACTTTTGAATTGAAGGAAACCTGAAAATAGTAGAGGTAGTAATTTCTGCAAGGACCACCGTGACAAAAAAGAAGTACCGGATCCTCTCGTTTTAGAGGATCTAATCAACTATAAGTTGAATAAGAGACGAAAAAAAGCGAGGCTGATTACACAGTATGGGGATATATTTTCCAATATTTCGTAAGGCACGGCCTTCCTTCTTCAGGGTGTTATAGAGAATGACTCTAGTTTTAAA
>CM042750.1:2323065-2338447 GCA_022496165.2 Catalaphyllia jardinei
ACGCATGAGCTTCTTATGCTTATGATTTAGTGGGGTAGTGGGGGGCTCCTGAGTTGCCCGTGACCCCCCCTTTTGTAAACATTTTTTAAGCAAACCACCTACAACAGGTGGCAAAAACGACATGCCAGTCTGCTGAATACCCTCCCTTAGAGACTGCGTGACCCCTCCTTTGAGATCTTGGCTACGCGTCTCTGATTATGCTTATACTTTTGCATGGAATGGTAGTGAGTAGTGATGGTTCGCGCCGAAGTTCGTATTTGGCCATGTTTCTGTTTTGCTGTACAGACAATGCAAAATGGCTGCCTTCTACTGACTCCAAGATGTAATTTAATTCTCAGACGCTCTTTTAAGACTTGAAAGGCTTCGAGGAGGTCTAATGAAGCTAAACATGTGAAAAATGCAAATCTATATAACTTTGCGAGGACGTATTGATAATCCAAAACTACACCGACCAGCTGCAGACTTATTATGACATCTAAATGACGTACGTCTTCATTGGAGAGGCTCCAGTTTCCCTAAATGGACTAATTTATTCTAGTCACTTGTGCAGTCTTTGCGGACTAAATTGTTTTGCAAGTTTGATGTAAAAGTGCAATAAAGTCTTCAGTTTCAACTAAGAAATGAGCAATTAGTAATAACACGTTTATTGCATTCGACGCTGCACATATCAGTACTGAATTGAAAACGTGATGTCTGGTTGTGGTATATTGCTTGGTTTTTATCACGTCCTAATAAAATCTCGTTTTCCTAGGTTTTATTTCAATTAAGAGAAAAACATGATCTTATTTAAATGTCACGAGGTAACGAAGTCCCAACAACGATATAAAAACATATAACACTTAATTTTACTTACTACTTAACATCCATTCATATTTCATTAAAAAAAAACAGAACAAAAACAAGAAGTTATATTTTAGCTGAAATATTTTGTACTGTTTTGGGGCATCGTTTGTATGTTAGTGGTTTTATTCACTCTCCTAGCTTGTTTCTCTTGTTTCACCAGGAAACAGCTGAAAAAGAGATGTCTTGCAAGCGTGTTATGGACACTTAGGTAGAACGCACAAGTCCAAAACATATTTAGCCTTGACCCCTTTATTGTTGAGAATCATTTTTAAAAATATGCGGTTTTCATAGCCAATTACATGGCAAAGATCGATGTGCTAGAGTTTAGTTTTTTGATCGATTGAGAAATACAGCCACAAAAAATTAAAAGATTATCACTTTTGTCTTGTTCGCACGTTTGGTGGGATTTTATCCTGTTTAGAACTATCTCATTACTGGGCTTTCTGTTTATGTTTATTTATCGTATAGAATCAGTAATTTTCAAAAGCCTGAGAAAAACGTGCGTTGCTTATGCAAATATATCTTTCTTTTTTATTTGATCTGCCGATGAAATGAATATATGTCAAGGATAAAAGGCATTCAATTTGTCTGATATTACAGAGCAAACACACTGGCAATTTCTTCCGATTGAAATTACGTAATATTTCTATTTCAAAATTATGTTATTTACCTGCGGTTTCTCACTGCAAGCCTAGTTTCATCTAGAAAAATATTATGTTACAAAACATTTTGAGGTGTCACAGGAATCGAAAACAAGCTATTTTCAATATTTGGGCGACTTATTAAGTTTTACGACAAAAAGAAAGGTATTTCTAGTTTGAAAGGTAGTCTTAAATAATTCTGAAAATAGCCAATGGCATTATTCTAGTGTGTTTTTCTTCTGCTGATTGGAAAGCAAAATGAATTTCTTTAAAAGGGATTTGGAGGTTAAAAGTAGAAAGTTTTCATTCTAAGGATAAGCTTTCATTATGTCAATCGGAAAATTAACAAGAGTAGACAGAAAAGAAATCGCAGCGACAAAATCATCTCTCCATTAAGTATGAAAGATATCGTAGTTTGAAGCAGAGAAGTGATAAAATTCTCAAATAAAAGCGCTCGATAAAACGCGGGCTCGAAGTTAGACTGTAACAACAAAATATCTGATTGACCGGGTTGCAATATTTGTTTTATTAGTACGCTGGTTGGTGCGTTATTAACTTCAAAATTTATATTCGTTTTTTTTTTGCTGTAGGGGTAGAACGGTATCCTACAGTGTTAAAAAGTGTACGAAAACAAACATTTCACACTGCATGTAATCTTGCAGATAGGTTTGGTTATCACGTTTTCTGTCGGTGTTTTTCAATTTACGCAAAACATACACAGCAACCCAGGCCTAAAACTAGTTAAATTTTTTATAATCCAATTTTTAACCAGATTAAAAATCACTTGGATCTTTAGATCACAATTTCCACGAGAGCATTTGCAGCAGCTTTCGAACATATCAAGCTTTCTGTCGGCTGACAATTAAGTTAAAGGAGTGATGCCTTCAAGTAAGTTCGCATTTAAAACCTGTTAAAACGAAACCAATTTACCATCTACATCAACCTCGCGTATCATTTCCTGAAGTTCGTCCTCAGTGGGGTTTTGTCCAAGGGACTTCATAACAACTTCGAGCTCTTCGTTAGAAATAGTGCCGCTACCATCTTTGTCGAAGAGCGAAAAGGCTTCCCGTAATTCTGTACAGGAGAGTTCAGAACAAATTCATTATCACCGATTCGTTCTGGTCTGAGCAGATTTCAGAGCTTTGTAGTGTTACAATCAAAATAAAAATGACAACTCCAGAGATGTTTCAATGCCTTACCGTTAATTTGTTCCTCTGTAAGTTGGCGCTCAACCTAAAAAAAAGAGGAACACTGAATACAGGATCAGGGCGAGTTGAAGTTTTAACCATGAAAAGTAGAATTCAAAAACGTCTCCAAAACTCCAGACCTAGCTGTCTTGCACTTCGCGCAGGCTTTCGATGACACTCCGTTGTGAGAACACATTTGAAAGCGGCGCTTGTTAGATCAGCAATCAAAGCAGTAGCAAAATTGTATTCCCAAAATGACGCTATCGTTTGCTTACCATGTTTTTTACTCGTAGAGGAGAAGGAAGCTTTTGCCGCACAGCTCATACACCTTGGTTTGTGGTGGGCAAATGCGCTGGATAATAAACGGCTCGCAGCTCGTAGCAATCAATACATACGGACGAATTCGCATAAATTTTCAATGTTTTGCTGCCTCTGACGTCATCGTGTTTTGTATGCTTCTCGAACACTTCGAACTAATTTCCATTTTCAATGTAATGACGCGACAGAACACCTGTATGCAAATAAAATGCTTCTGTTTGATTGGATGCAGAGCAACGACTAGGTTTGTATTTTCATTACAAAAACACCAGTAGCCACATTGACGAAGTTTCCTCTTGTTGTTTTGTCTGTGAACGTTGAATTTCCCCGTCATTCACATGAATCTCTTAATCCATTACCTAAAGGTTCCAATCCTTTGCAATTGAAAACTTATAAAATACTCGCTGAGCACTTATGTTGCTGTTAAATCCTTTGAGAGCAAGAATGGAAAACAAAGCTGTAGTCGAAATGACTTGATTTGAAAAATAATGACCCTTCTTTCATTTGCGAGGTTCCAGCGGCAGAAAAAGGCCGAGCTTCGATTAATCAGTCCCTCAAGGCATAGGAAGACGACTAACATTAGTTTTCCGCAAAACGATCGATAAGGTATTGAATAACGTCTCTTGCACTACGTTTAGATTAAGCCTAACGATAGCTTTGAGGCTGAATAATTGCGACTTGTCAAGTAAATCATAGAATTGTGTTATATTTTGTCGGACGCTAAATATTTGCGAAGAATAACAAGGAAATTTCTTTTTATTTGCAGCTAAGGGAGACACACCGAATAATCAAACCGCAAGGGCAATTAAATAGGTGTAGGAAAAGTAGAAGTTTTATGATAGAGAGATCTGAACAGCCAAATACAGTTCCTTAGATTTTTTGAATCGTATCTTTCTTCTTTCATTTCCTTCCCTTATTTTTCAAAATAATCTCTCAATCTCTTTCGCGTAGATCCCATGCAAATGAGATTATCGCTTATTACAGCAGAGTGAAAAAGTTTCAGTTTTTTTTTTTTTTGGGGGGGGGGGGGGGGGGGTATTCACACATTACTATTGAGATTTTTCACCATAAAAGAAAACTCCAAGACTTAGACATTTTTCTGACTTCTGCACATGATTTCCTTCGACATTTTCAAGTGATTCAAATTGTGTGTTTATATGAAATTCCCTGAAGGCAGAAATCGAGAGAAATATTCCTCGTTGAAGACGTTTCGTCGGTTCTTCCTTTCATCTGTCAAAATATTTGCATTAGCTGTATAAACAGTTATTGTTCATTAGCGTTTAGCGACTAAAGCCGCCTAAATCTGAATAGATGTTTACCTTGCTTACAAAGCCGTGAGCTAAAGAACTGCGCGCGAGAAGTGACATATCAAAGTTTTTGGAAGTTCACTATAGATAAATATCCCCCAATTTTTAACACTGCGCACATTGCGGAAAAGATTTGAAGGATAATTAAGACAATAGCCTACATTTGGGGCGAAAATGTGCCAGGATATTTGTCCTTGGACATTATCTGTTCCTCGAAGCTCACAGTACGCTCTCGGAAAACTGTTCTCTTCTCGGAACAGATAACGTCCGCGGACAAATATCCTAGCATATTTTCGCGCCAAATGGAGGCTATTGATTATTTATATAATAACCAAATCAGTGCGCGCGCCCTGATTGGTCAATCAGCTGTGGGTTATTGTGCCGGTAAACCCATGGAAACATCGCGCGTCTTCTGAATTATTATATGAAAGCAATAGACCACAAGTCTTCTATGAGTTATAGGCTGATAAACCACTTGGGATGTTGGTAGAACACTCGGAGAATTCGTAAACCAATTTACAAATTCTTCTCGTGTTCTACCAACATCCCGTGTGGTTCATCAGCTTATAACCCACAGAAACTTGTGGTATATTGCTTAAATATTCCGCAATAATTATCACTTAAAGGAACTACGAAAGAAACCGGATGCTCAAAACAAACCTTAGAGTTGAAGAAGGTAAAACCTTACAGAGGGTTAGTTGGATTATCTTATACGCGTGCGCAAATCACGGAGTTGCTTTTCTTTAAGGAGATACCATAAAGAGCCGAAAGTAGCGGCCGTTAGCTTAGCTGCTTTCAGAATTAACAGCCCTGGGAGCTCGAAACTTCAGGGGGTGCAGTGTAGTTGCAGACGCGTCGGGAGCAAACAACATTATGTAATGTGTACAAAAGACAGAAATTCGTAGATACATTCGTATGATCCTCGCAGTAAATTTTCCAATTTAAGCAACTGGAAAGAAGAAGCCTGAAAAAAAAAAATCAGGGCTTCAACGGGATTCTTCTTTCCAGTTGCTTAAATTGGAAAATTTACTGTGAGGGTCATACTTCACTTGCATCTACAACCGCAGTTCAATATGAATTATTTCATATACACTTTACATCATTTCACTCCTTGCGGGAGATATGAACTCAATAAGTTGACCATGCTCCCAATGTGTGGCTTCATAGCTCAGTTGGTAGAGCATCGCACTGGTATCGCGGAGGTCATGGGTTCGAATCCCGTTGAAGCCTTATTTTTTTTCAGGCTTCTTCTTTCCAGTTGCTTAAATTGGAAAATTTACTGCGAGGATCATACTTCACTTGCATCTACAACCGCAGTTCAATATGAATTATTTCAAATACACTTAACATCATTTCACTCCTTGCGGGAGATATGAACTCAATAAATTGACCTTGCTCCCAATGTGTGGCTTCATAGCTCAGTTGGTAGAGCATCGCACCGGTATCGCGGAGGTCATGGGTTCGAATCCCGTTGAAGCCCTGATTTTTTTTCTTTTCAGGCTTCTTCTTTCCAGTTGCTTAAATTGGAAAATTTACTGCGAGGATCATACTTCACTTGCATCTACAACCGCAGTTCAATATGAATTATTTCATATACACTTTACATAACATCATGTTGTTGTTATATCTCTGTTAGTATACTCACTTAGGAGGTTGGTTGGACGCATCTCGATATGCTTTAATGTGACAGCGTGTTGCTGTTAGTGAGTTCATATGTGATGCCTTAATGTGACAGCGCAATGCTGTTAGTGAGTTCACATTAGCCAGTACGTGGCTGTGTAGCCGCGCGATGCGGTTCCAGTCAATACCCACAATTTGACCCTTGCTCACCCCAGAGTCTCCAGTAGCTCAGTGGTAGAGCATCCGACTAGATCACGGAGGGTCCTGGGTTCAAATCCCATCTAGGACTCGGATATTTTCCGAGTCTACGTTTCTCCTAGAATTTACATAATATCATGTTGTTGTTATATCTCTGTTAGTAAATAGATATGATCATTCAGTTTTCTTTTTTTGTCCGTGCCCTCTAGGCGTCGCTGCCGAGCTAAATTTTATTATATCGAAAGTGGTCAATTTACATTTCACTACGCTTCGTGGCATAAGAGATACCTTCCCTTTTTGTAAAGTGCCTTACAGTAATAAGTCAATCATCAATTTACATAACCTCGTTCCCAGGGCCTTTTCCCTGGCTTGTTACTGTATGTAATTTTCACTTGATTATTGATTCAAGATAATTATACTACTGGACTTTTTCTTGCTCATTTCGGGATGGGCGGGGGGGGGGGGGGGGGTGGAGGGTTTTTTTTAGCTACTTTCGAGGGTCGTTAGTTTTGGGATTATTCGGTACCTCTTTTGAAGAGATATCCATTTCTAGACTGGACTAGGCATTGTTGAACAAACCAGAACAACACAGACACCTGACAGAAGAACGTGTTTAATATCAAGGCTTAAATTTATTCCAATCATTAGCGAAAACAGCAAATAAATTACTATGTTCAAACATCAAAGAAGTTTTAATTAAACCATCTTTGTTATGAGACTACAATGCAATTCTTAACTTACTGACAAGAATTTCTTATTGCGAAAACTTTCCAAACCCCATCTAAAATCGCTCTCAACCATTTTCGTATTCCTTCTTGAAGCTAATTAGCTAAGAGAACAGTGTAACGAGACAAATTAAAGGGGCTCTGTCGTGGTATTTTGAGTTGTTTTGACCACCGACAAAATTACATTCAACTGTGAAGGAAACTTCAAAATCATAATGCTTCACAAAGATAGAAAAACACGAAAGAGATAATAAACCATAAAGAAAAAAAGAATGGTTACAAGGATGGAGAACATCGACACGGTTGCAAAAAACGAAATTGAAAAATTTAGGCTAAATGTTTTTGAAACCGTCTAATCTTGACGTAGCTCCTTTAAACACTGTGCAGTTATGACATCAATCTGATAAACGGTAACCATAAAACTATATATGAATGTTAATGCTATTTTTTGGGCAAGACCGTTGTTCTTGTTCAATGCACGTCGATTTAAAGCAACAGCTCGATGTTGATGAAGTCAACCAGAATCACTTAGCACTTCTCACTGACTTGAATAACTTAATTGTCTACGGATAATACCAAAATGAAATACGTGTGTTGGTCTATTCAAAAGCTGGTCAATTAATAATAAGTAACTAACATTAACAATTAACCAAATGTAACTATGCCGTAATCATAGCAAGGCCAAAAAATATACTTTGAAGCAATTCACTTTTTTGTCGAATTGTTAAGCTAAAAAAGGCATACTCTGAGGAGACGTATAAAAATTACGTTCTTGAAGAAAGTTTAGTCACCACCTCTTTCACTATTGCGCCAGAGGCGGATTCAGTCGGGGCCGGCCATCTTAATTTTGAACAGAGGAATCATTTCTGTAAATAGCGAATTCCAGAGTTTAAGATTAGTAACTGCTCTGTGCTAAAATAACATTAATTAAGCTACTGCACGTAATGATTCCTTTTCTCGTTCAAAATCCATTTGGTCAAAGCCAGTCTTGTCTATAGGTTGTCAAGTTCTGCATTATTCCACCATACGAAACTACTTTTTGAAGTTTCAGTTTTAAAGTAATCAGAAAAATGACTTGAAACATTGTGACACTGCTCATTTATTACAAAATCATTAAGCAAAATTTACCGGGTGTGGTATTCTTAATTTCCTTGCTGCTATATCTGCTGTTTTTTGTTATCAAAATGAACTCTGAATAACTATAAGGGGCTTACTTATAACCGTGTGGTTTCTTCAGCCTCTTCTAGCTCTAAGCTCGAATAAACCATTACTTTCCTTATTATTTTGTTTAATCAACTTGTATAATTCGTCTCCTTTAATTTATGTCAGTGTTAGTCAATAAATTAAGATTGTTATTGTCGTTGTTGGTGTTGTTATGGTGTAGCCTCTAAATCTGCTTTATATAAATACCAAGGTTAAATAAAAAACACATGACTAATGAGTAATTAAACGAAGTTTAGCCGAATGTAAATATCAGTATTACTGACTTTACTTAAGAGAGATAGTTAAGCATCACAACTTAAAAATGCATGAACGAAATAAGCACCCCGAAGTTGCTCCCTCTGAAAATAAAACTAGCTAAAATATAATATTAAAATGTTGCAATCGAATGTATTATCAAAATATCAAGTTAGAAGTTAAAAAGAAAAGACCAACCATGATGTTCAATTATTTAATTTAAACATACGTCAGACCAAAGCTAAGGCTTCTATTCTGCAAGTCAAGCAAAATTAACCGTGCAACACACAACAATGTATACTTCATTTTGAAGTTAAAAAACAAATCTTGATATTTCAACAAGTTGACCATGCAACAGTTCAATAGCAACTGATAATTAATTGGAATGTCTTCTTGTTACAAGACAGTATCAATCCAGCCTCTTTTTACAACATTCTCTCTTAAACCAAACACTCGTCAAACCTTTGATAGGATCTTTTATTTTCAGTCTTGTCAAGTGGCGGTGCAATCCGAGGGACAAGTGCAATAATTGCCACCAAGCGTTGAAAAGGTTCAATTTACCTTCAAGCGAGGTTATGCTAAATCTCAGAAGTTGCTTTTACTTTGTCATTAGAAATCGGAATTCTGTGGGGAAAGTAGAACAAAGAAAACAGTTTAAACAGAATTTAATTAATCTACTTCACTGAATAACATGGAATGTAATCTCTTCACAGTTGCCAAGATTGTCATCTGAAACTCACTTAAATTTAAGCTGCAACACTGATGGCGTTTTCTTCTGGCTTGATTTTGTTCTCATTTCGAATAAAACTTTAAAAGTGCTAATACACTTCAATACAAAGTCCTAGTGATCAGCATGTCATTATCGATCCCACAGGGACGTAGCCAGGATTTTTGAAAGGGGGACGGAGGGGGGGGGGGGGGACGGGGACACACTGTTTCAAAGTGAGGGTATTCACTAAATGTACTCACCACCTGTTGTAGGTTGTTTGCTTACAAAGGGGGTGGGGGGTGGAAAAGGGTTCACCCCGACCCCCTACCTACACCCTTGTCGCATACGTGTATTGTAATCTCGTGATGGGAGTTCTACTCTCCGTCAAGTGCTGACAACACTATGAGGGTCATTTAGATCGTAGCCTGCGCACAGATAAATTTGCGTTTTCAAATTCCCACGGTGTAGTGTGGACAGGACCCGGGGGGGGGGGGCGGGGGAATTTTTACGTCGGCTTTGCGTCTTAATGTAGGCTGAAGACATTCTGAAAACTGAGATATCCGAAAACGATCACATCACGATAATCACGTGATTTCCCTGCACGAGTGTTCCTCAAACACGAATTCAAAATGACCGCTAATTGTTATGTTTTCAAATTTTTCCAGCTTAGTGTGGGCGGAAAACAACTTCAGCCTGAAACCTTTTTTTATCTCCTCCGCCGGGCTTAGTGTGGTCAGCGCTCAAGTCTTTCTTCTCGGGAGATACAACTGGCCTCAGTTGTTCAAAGGGTGTATTTAAGCAATAGACCACAAGTTTCTACGGAGTGTTCTACCAACATCCAAAGTGGTTTATCAGCCTATAAACCATGGAAACTAGTCGTCTATTGCTTTTTTACATAATAATTCAGAAGACGGGCGATTTTTCCATGAGTTTACTGACACAATTGATTGACCAATTTGAGCGCGCACATTCATTTGGTTATTATACAAAACGCTTTCAACTGGATAAATCACTATCCAGTGGATATCGTGGATTGTTCTGTTAACATTTATTCCATGGATAGCATTTTCCAGCTTTTAAACAACTGGCGCCATTTGATTAAACTGATTTATTTCACCTTCATAGTCAATCTGGCCATCTCCATTAAGGTCGGCCTCTCTCATCATTTCGTCCAACTCTTCATCTGTGAGTTTCTCGCCAAGATTCATCATAATCTGTCTTAACTCGTGCGCACTTATCAGCCCATTTCCATCCTTGTCAAATATTCTGAACGCATCCCTGATTTCCTCCTCTGTATCGTTTGTAGTTATTTTCTTAGACATCATTTGGAGAAACTCTTCAAAATCTATCTCACCATTTCCTAAAAAACGAACAAATACCACCATGAACAGTGAACAAAGAAGAATTGCAATGATTAGTTACCCTGGAATTTTCGAGTAGTGGTCATTTGCACGCGCCAAGTAGCCATCAGACCTGAGCTTATCCCGGTTTCTGTAGCATGAAGCGACTAGGAATATTTATACCCCCCTCTCCCCCTGATGGGATGCAAAATTACCCCCAGCATTGCATTCGCTGGCACCCATTTATATATCTGGGTAAATAGAGGCACTGTGAGAGTCCCAAGTCCCCAGCCAGGTTTCGAACCTGGATCACTCGATCCAGAGCCGAACACACTAACCATCATGGATTCTGACGATTCCCAACGATGAAATGCGACAATACGATTCCTAAGGATAGATTCCGACAATACGAGACCTCCCTTGTTGGCATCACTCAATGAACCTCCGATTATTGTTAGTCAGTCATAAGTAGCTGCCTTGTTCGATCGCCGAAATCTTCCGAGGAATTTTTTATTCTAGAGGGACAATCAGAAATAACAGCCTTCATCGGTAAGACGTAAGATCCCGTTGCCGTGAACTGACAGTTCACGGTTTTTGCCAGGACAGGGATTTTTATGACTGCTATACAAGAATTTGAGATTTTCGGGTGATAGTCAGCCAGAATTCTTTGAATCGACTTAGGAATAAATATATTGAGTACTAAATCAAACACACCGTCTTCATCTACATCAGCTATCATTTCTTTCAGTTCGTCTTCAGTTGGATTTTGTCCTAAAGATCTCATAACAGCAGCAAGCTCTGATGATGAGATTGATCCACCGCCATCTTTGTCGAACAAGGAGAACGCCTCTCGGAGCTCTGAACAGAATGGAAAGAAAAATAAATGATTTTCCCATTCGTATTTCTAATTCTGTTCGTTTATTTTGTGCCAGACACAAACTAAACAATCTGAAGTTTCCCAGCAAGGCAAAATTTAACTTCCGTTGCTTCGTCGTGGAGCTCAATGAAAAGAATCGGCGAGAGAAATTCATCGAAAAAATATCTGGAAAGCGCTTTCAAAAGTGTCTAGTCAAGAAAAAGGAAACAACGCTTATATATGGCAGCGTCCATATACGGCAAAGGCCATATATGGCAGCATAAATACCGCACGACAAAGTTGTACCCAGATCCCTCAATGTAAGCCAGGATTCATCATTGCAGCAGTAGCAGGAGTGACTCAAACGATCAGTATTTAAGCAGAGCACTTTTTCCGTGTTTGCATAGCCTCATTTAAACACGGGTACAAGGGGGGTTTGGAGAATTCGGAACAGTTATGCAAAGCCGATACCAAAATAACTAAATAAATAAATAGATAAATTATTCACAAAAACACGAGCAAATACAAAACCTTACAGCCGTGTTTACACACCTGCAGCTAAGCACACCTATCGACAAATGAGAGCGCGTGTACTATGTCGGCTATTTACTAAGTACCAACACTCTTCTTCTGATAGTCTTGACAAACCATTTATGACTTGATTGACTGAAAGTTTCAAACTAAGAAACTTATTTCGTTTCTTTTTTAAGGTTGTGATGGTAATTCAATTATCGACTGCATCTTAAGCTTGAACATGATTCTACTTAAATCGTAGTGTAAAAGTTGGTGTTTTTTCGAAGTGGTTTTGAATCCTTTCTGCTTTATTTGGTTTAACTTCATATTTGTATTTGTGCAATTATGTTGGTACCTCCTTTTGGAAGAAATAACGTTGTACATTATCAAATGTTTGCAGATAAGATCTGCTGACTAAAGTACCCGGTTAACGTGGAACAATTTGATTAATCTCTTGAACTCAATATTTGTTTTCAATGCTGCAAAACGATTGCTTTGAATGATTTGTGTAATCCGGCAAAATCTGAATATAAGTTCTTGATGGTGGCTACCATGAAAACTTTACCACCAATTTGACGTGGATATGTTCCTTCGAGTTTCACACTTTGGGTTTTACTAGACGTTTTACTCATTCTCGCGTCTTAGGAAATGCTAAAAGCAACATCCGCAAGTTTCTGGGTGATTTTACCTGGTCGCTTTTTATGAAAAGCCTAAAATCGATGTTATAAATAGACAGGATTCCAAGCCATCAAATATTTACTAATGTCATTAGAAATTTAGTAGCCACTACTAGGCTGGGAGTACTCCTAAAAATGTTGGGTGGAGGAGGGAGGTG
Organism: Catalaphyllia jardinei; assembly: GCA_022496165.2. Classification (NCBI taxonomy): domain Eukaryota; kingdom Metazoa; phylum Cnidaria; class Anthozoa; order Scleractinia; family Caryophylliidae; genus Catalaphyllia; species Catalaphyllia jardinei. Next base: position 2,335,616 of record CM042750.1, read on the forward strand.
TGCGGTCCGCTTTCCTTAAATATTAATGACCAAAATCTGCGTCCCTAGCCTATTTTTGACCTGACCAAGAGTTCGATACCTTATTTACTACCTGATCTTTAAATCAATACCCCGTTTCAGACAGTCTGCCTTATAATGAGTTCATTAGTTCAGACCGATGTTAAAGGCATTGTGAAGGGCTTTTCCTAATAGTCTAATCGATAATGATGAAAAAGTAGCTTCTTCTAAAAAGTCATACCCAATTCAAGACTAGAGAGCAAAAACCAGCGCCTTTATAGCCCATATGAGGGAGAACTCCCCCCGGGTACTAAACTCGGTAGGTATGGTAGGGTAGGTGTGGTAGGGATTAATTATTTTAGTGAAAAGTTGCCAAGTTAACAAAGTCTAATCTTAGCAGGACCAGAAGTATCTAAAGTAAAACCGAACAACCAGTCTTTCCTTGATGCTACGGTGAAAAACGAAAACATTTTTTGATTAAAAAGTGTTGGAAATAATAAAAGATGATCGACTCAGCTGGATTGTGATTAGTGGCGTGTTGTTTAACACGATGGTGAACAAATTCCTTCATATTTTACTTTGAAAGTTTTGATGGCCAGATTGTTTTCACGTAGTGGGTCGACGTTATATTGAAATAGCGTTCGTCCTTGTTATTTTACTTGATCGCTCAGTAACGAATCATAACTTGTTGGTCAGTTATGTGAGTAGTAGTAGGTTAAGGTGATTCCTCAAAAAAAAAATTACCGATGAATGTTTTTAAAACTTTCTCTGAATGTTCCCTACCAAGTACTGTTTCGAAAAATAAAATAGAAAAGATAGGCCACAATTCTCGCAAAAGAGATATGTTGGGCCAATCTTGCCCTATTTATGCCTGTTCTCCTGCTAATCACGCGCGTTTTTCATCAGACCACGTTACATTTTGCGGTAGCTGAAAGTGCAGTTTATCGAAGTACTACTTTGGAAAAAATCGCACCATTTGGAACGAGGTGAACGAAATGCGTTCGTCGAGTCATTATTTTCGAAGACATTATTTACATCCTAGGGTAACGGTTTTCTGCACGCTTTCAGCTAGTTCTTTTTTTCCTTCCGATTTATTGTTTAATTTGTCTTTTAGATTTAAGAGGATAACATGGGCACTCTTATTATGTAATAAAAAATATAGGTTACCATGTTTGTTTAAGAGAAAACGAGCTTTTATTTCGCTGTCGAGCCTTGCTCGTGGGAAATCTCTTACGTTTGCACGTGCACGTGCTCATTTGCGCGCGCTAATGACGCAAAAATCGTGCGCAGTAGGGATGCGCAATGCAATACTGAGGAATCACCTTAAGTCCTACTGCAAGCTTGCAACTGAGTAAGATCACGTGGTCTGAGTCCCGTCCTGTGGTTTTCAGCTTGAGTTCATAAAGGAGATAAATGACTCGAGATGACAACATTTCAGGTTTAACCATCCTTGTTCCTTTATGGTTTTTTATTATCTCTCAGGTATCTCTGGTGTTTTTCTATCTTAAAAGAGTATTATTTTCAGGTTTCCTTTAATTCAAAGATAATCTACGTACGATGCCAAAATAACTCAAAAGATTGCGCTATTCAGTGGTGCTTTGAATTGTAGAATCCCTTGTTTGTTCAAATCATTGTATCTCAATTCACCCTATACCCTTAGCTTTGATTTTGCCTTCCACGACGTCTCATCCAAAATAGAGGAACGGAACGTTAAAATTCCACAAAACTCATTTAAAAGGTTAACTAAACGTATTACCGTACTGTAGTTCCACATCAAAACTATAGGGTATAAAAGGATAATCATGCGCAGTTTCATTGCATCGACACCGTGACTGGAGGAAGCCAAGAGACTAATCCAGACTAGTTCAAACCATAACATTTTAATCAATCAGTGCAATTGCATAAGAAATTTCTTAGAATGACCCATACCAACCGACATGTTCATGTGACAAAAGTTGAGTTAAACTATGGCTGTTGTCTCATGGGCTGTGGTCGTGAATGTAACGTACTCATATCATTAATTTGACTGTGTGAGCTTAGTGGGATTTTAGTGAGAAACCACTTAGATCCTCACTTGATCGACTGGCGAGCAGTATCAGCGTTCTCGACCGTGATGCACTGCCTGGCTTCTCCAAAGTCCATTACTTGTCTTTCAACCCATGTTGTTGAGTCAGTGCAATTAGTTTTCAATTACAGATTTATTCAGCTCGAAGCCTGAAATAGAAGCTGTATAATTTAAGGCCCGGTTTAAACGTCGCATTTTACAAGCACTGAATCGAATTGCCAAATTAAGTGCATGTAAAATGCGAAGTCTAAATCAATTAAATGTGACATATTTCAATTCGATGCGAGTCAGTCGGATATTCGACTAGTGATCCTGTCGAATATACGACTGAAGTTCGACAGTTGATTTAAACGCCGTATTTTACATGTGCGGAATCGAATGCAAATTATGTTAAATAATTTGTTTGCTCGAATGGGAATTTAAAACACGTCGCGCGCGTTCAGCAATTTTATTCGGCAAAAAAATGCGACGTTTAAATTAAATCAGTCGAGCGTATTCATTCGAGTCGACTAAATTAGTATTTGACTCGGCGCATATAAAATGCGACGTTTAAACCAGGCCTAAGAAACAAAATATGATAGTAGCCTAAAATTGATAAGCAAGTGATGGTTGTCACAATCTCGTCCCCAGAGCCCACGATTCCTCTGGCCTGTGGCAGGGGTCGATCCCTGCCACAGGCCAGAGGGATCGTGGGCTCTGGGGACGAGAATGTGGCTGTCACTGCTCGGGTAATATGGTTGTGCGCATGTGTAGGGTAATAGCCAGACCTT
>CM042750.1:2338457-2403437 GCA_022496165.2 Catalaphyllia jardinei
GCTCACATTTCACCGGGGAAATTTGAGAACGCAGCTCAATTTCTACAATCATACCTACCCTCCACGCAACCTCGTCCCCAGGGCCTTCTCCTCGACGATTTTGGTTGACCCTCCACGCTTATCAGTCACGAAAACGGAACTTTACGAAAACGCTGTTAAAACCAGAGGAATTGGAAAATGCCAGCTGTACGTTTTAGTGTAAATAGAGAACATTTTGACAATGGAGCTATTTAAAAATGATGACGTCACGATAGTCACGAGATTTCCCTGGACGAGTTTCCTTCAAACGCAAGACCAAAATGACCGATGATAATTGAGTTTTCAGATTCCTTCGGCGTGGTGTGGAAGGAAAACATTTGATGTGTTTCCAGAGTGAAAACATTGTTTTAGAATTTCTCCAGTGCAGTGTGGACCTGGCCTAGCTTTACACATCAGTATTAAGTGCTAACTTGAAACCTGGGCGGGTGTCAGTACGTGTGGAAAGTTCACAATAACGAAATTAAACTGTTTCATTTTTGGGGGGCAAACAGACGCAATCTACTTATCATCGAGCCCTGAAGTTAAATTCACTTTGTTGCATCATGCAACAAAGTGAATTTAACTTCAGGGCACACAGCTTTTTTAAGAAAGTTTTGAACCTTAGTGTGAAGTCAGACTACTTAAACGGATATAAAAATGACCAATATTCAATATTCGTTGTGTACGAGGAAAGAATCTTGTGCGGAAACATCATTATACAGGAGTCATACAGGTCATAATTTGCTCATTCATGCAATCATCAAGCACAAGTCAGATCAGTGTTAATGCATTTGTTTATATCAGTCATTCCACCACCAACTTCTTACCAGGTTAACTTGGATTTAGACTGCTAAAGTGTAAAACAGATATTGCGGTCGCTGTTTAATTTTAAACTAAAGCGTATTAAATGGTTCGGTTGTCGGCGAATCGGCGATTTTCCCCACTCGTTTGTGAAGCTGTTTCAGTGAATAATTAAACATGTGTCGATGTTCTATTCTTACTCTCAACGCTCAAGCTGCCGGCGGCAGGTGCGGTGGCTTCTCATTGTTTCCTTAAACATCACTCCCAATCTAAGATGTTTTGCATACAATTCAGTCTCCATGTACTAAACAGTTTGAACATTTCCCAGTCAAATACCTTGTTTCATATCTGAGGCATACTAAATTAAAGAAAGCCACCAAGTTTAATTAAACTTGCAACCACCCATGCTCTACACATTGATCGGAAAGGAGTGGATACTTAAAAGTTTTCGCTTTCAAATCATATACAAGCTACTGCCTTGTGTTTTTGACGACAAAAGAAAAAGTTTGTTCCTTAAGGCAATCGGAGTTCGTCCCAGATTAAGCTGCCTCTCAAAGTTCACAACATACTCGGATATTCTCATTACCGCAAACTCCGTATGCACTTCGCTTTTACTTTCGATACTGCTTGGTTTCCCACCACATACATGAAAGAACCGCAGAATCGGTCATGACAACATTGCCGAATTAATATGCTAAGCATATTTTTTTGCTGGTGACCAAATACTCTGAATCAACAATACGCAACTAAGTGGAAACTTACCAGCGACTTGCTCTTCGGATAGCCTTTTGTCCTGTTTCTGTGGACAGATAGTTTAACATAAGAAAACTTTAACACAACCAGGAACTCCAAAACACCGAATAATTATTATAACCATCCAAGCTATCAACTCATTCTGTGGTTTGCACGCGTTGTAAAAAAAACCGGGTCCGTCACTAAAATTATAGGCGCATAAATGAGCAGTGAAAAAGTTTATACCTCTGTCGTTTTACTCGGCATTCCGTTCATCGGGGATAAGGAATTTAAAACTTCGAACAAACCATCCTGAGGGAATATTGTTTACTTCTGTTTTTTTCTCGCCAGCGCACTTTCTCTCGGGGGTCTAGAACTGACTGCTGTCTCAACAGATAAATTATTTATAGTTGCCATTTGTCCCATCAGCATAGTGTGATATCGAATAAAGCCCTCACGTCACTAATTCAACTTCATATGCGTATTAAGTCAGTCAGGCGAAAAGAGGAAATTGTGAAAAAAAAGCACGCAAGATTTAATATTAATATTGATTTTGGTAGGTTTGATGGCTGCGGTGATAATATTTCGACGTATGTAAACTTTGCTTCGTGACTTAGCTCCGTAGAGCGATATTACAAGTTAAAAGAAGCTTGCGCGTATTCATCGTTGTTTTACCCGTTCAATATAATTTGAAAGAAAGATCTTAATTACCCAAGGCGACCTGAAACTCCGTGACAAAGAATGGGTTAACAAAATTAATCCATGCGTCCCGGGTGGTTTTAACTAAAATAAAATCATTTTAGTTTCAACCTGGGTTTCAACCTTGTAAAACTAAGTTAGCCCCGTGACTAATCTAAATGTATGTCTCGTTAGTTTAACGCTTAGCAATAAATTTTTGCTTAATATGCGCGACCACTAACATTAAGGTGATCAAGTTCATTTCGGTGACGTATGGTTTTGGCGGGGTGAACCTGGAGCCGAAGAGCAGGCGATAATGTTGTACCGAGTACAGCGGAGAACGTCAAAATTTAACATGGCGGCCTTTCCCGCAGCTTTCACAAGTCTTGTTTATCTGTTTTGTACTTGTTATTCCCTTCACATTTTTCATGGAAAAAGTCCAAACATAATCATTTTTATGACTGACAATCTCTCTATTGGAGATCTAGGTATTTACAATAATAATTCGCAGCAAACATTAACTCCAAACATCGATCAATTAGCGGAAGATGGAGTCGTATTTTCTCGCTGGTATTCTCAGTCATCGAGGATTGCATCCATCGCATCCTTACTAACGGGATTATTACCACCCCGTACTGGCATTATCAAAAGTAAGTTTCTTTCTTTCAAGGAAATCCCGTCGATTGCATCTTCTGGAGGCTTGCAGCACAACGAAATAACCTTGGCAGAGGTTTTAAAGGCGAAAGGTTACGTCACAAATTTTGTGGGCTTGTGGGGTTTAGGGGTGGGAAAAAATGGAGAATACTTGCCACTTGGTCACGGATTTGACTCGTGGTATGGGGTTCCATCGGCGCACAAAGACCAGTGTATGGAAAGTTACAAGACAACGTCAGATTCACAATACACTTGGCAATCAGTGTGTTCATTGTTTAGTCCGTTGCTTTACATTCTTCCATGTGTTGCCTTCATTGGTTGGTATAATGGACTTGGCAAGATAATCACTGTTTTCACAGTTATAATAGCTTTCATCTTGTACAGCAGTATACTACATGATGTGATTCACTTTATGATGGATTTTATCCAAGTACGAAGCTGTGTTCTGTACAGAAACAGAAGTATTGTAGAACAGCCTTATGCTATTGAAAATATGACCCTGCGGTTTACAAGAAATGCTGTACAATTTTTGGAGACATTGTCAAGTTCAAGTGCACCCTTTTTTCTTTTTGTCAGTTACATGAACCTCAATCAGCCAGTATTTACATCGCGGTTCTTTTTAAATTCAACGACAAGTTCATACTCTGATGCTCTGAAAGAGGTAGACTGGAGTGTTGGAAGGATACTGAGAACATTGAAGGAACATGACATTGATAACAATACCTTAATTCTGTTTACGTCTGCGACTGGACATTACTTTGATGAATCATGTGATACTTGTACAGTGGAAGAGACTGAGGATAGTGATGCAACTATATTTTTAAGAGGTAAGAACAGGCCTCATTAAAATTGATCATATAAGAATTTTATTATTATAAATTGATACTAGTTGTTAGTATTATTCAATAGGAAGGGTTAGTTTAGACTTCCAGTTGTTTTAGTGCTGCACAATGATGACGATGACGATGATGATGATGATGATGATGGTGATTGATGAGCTTTTGGACAGTGCTTTAGGAATTATGGTGTCAGGAAGGATATAAGCTTCAAGAAGAAGATGCAGGTATCCATGGGAACCCTGAGAATAGTAACCAATTGGCACTGTCTTATTAAAAAATTAGTTGACATACTTATCAACCAAATAATTATTGGCCAATAGTAGTGAGGGAGATGGGGAAGTGAAATGCATGCAAAAAGCAATTCCAAAGCTCAAATTAACTGAGTATCCTCAAACAGCTGAAAATTATGCAAAATATGTAACTATTGCCTTGAAAAACCCACAGCACACAACTGCCACAAAATGCTGCTGACCAGCATTGGTTTCGGGTGCATTACTTTTAAGAAAATCCATGATTGGGTTCTTCAATCCAAAGGAATCCGAAAAAAGTTTTTTTTACTTGGCAGATCAATCCAAGATCTCTCAGATCAAAGTGCGTCAAAGGAACCAAAGAATCCACTCTGGGTGAGGATTTTCAGTTCTTTTGATGCTCCATGATCAGAGTGATCTTGATTTTATCTGCTTAGTAAAGAAATGCAACATCCATTTTTGGATTCTTGGATTTTCTTAAAGAAACATACTTTTAGCCTCAAGATTCATACTTTCCCTCTTAATCTGATAAGTAAATTATATCCAGAACAGGATGAGAAACATTTTTCAATGCAAAAGTTTTTTTTAATACCCTCTCATGAAGTGACAGCAGATTTGTAGATTATCTACCATTATACTCAGAACAAGAATATACATGATTAATGTTGTATCCTCCTGGAGGATGTCCATTTAAAAAGGACAGGGCTGCTCATCGGAAATTTTGAAAAGAACTCCCAAGAGGTACTAAGGTCCAGTTTTGTGGGCGTGGCTTGAATTTTGTTCACCCCTTAGAGGTACCAAGTTTGAAACATGTCACTGGTATCTCCTGTCATACTGGTATTTTTTCAGCTCAAAGTTATACCCTAAATGGTACTGTGAAAGCCTCTGTTGTGGACCTTTTGAGACAGAACACCATAATAGAGACCCACACCAACAAGTAACCGGTCCTTTTCCATGGGACTGTATCCTTATCTGTGGCAACAAACTACTGTAAATGATCTAATAAACGCTGGGTGTGTCTGTTAAATTTCAAGGGTCAAGGGGGGTGGGGGCCAATAAGCTATCAATCAACGTTAAGAAAACAAAACTAATGATTTTCAGGCCAAGGCAAAAAACGTTACCTGCTACAAGGCAGATAGTTTTAGAAAATAATGTACTGGAACAAGTAGACAATACTAAGTTCCTCGGAGTCTATATAGATCAGCACCTTGACTGGAAAACTCATGTAAATTTTATTGCAGCCAAGATTTCTAAATCTGTCGGGTTACTTTGTAAAGCTAAATACTATTTGCCCTCAAATTTCTCTTCTAACACTATACTATGCACTTATTTATCCCTATCTTACTTACTGCAATTTAATCTGGGCCTCCACTTATGTCACCAACTTACAACGAAACTACGAAATTTACCCGTGGGGGGAAATCTCTATTCTTCATAAGCTCGGCTTCTCAGAGATTTCCCCGCCACCATTGCTCCTCCCAAATAATTTGCACATTTTAAATTTAATACTAGTTTACTTATTAATAAAATTATTATCATTTTTCTTATGATTGTATTTCGTTGTGTGTGGCAAAAAAATTAAATAAAACAAAAATAAAATAAATAAAAGATAACAGGAGTTTAAAAGAGAGAGGTGTTTATTCTAATGTAACATGGTACCGGTAACCTAATACAGTATACTGTACAAGTATGCAGAAAATTAAAATGCGAAGTAGGCCTTGGAATTCCAGGATGCTACAATGCTAGGACAAGCTGAAAGAGAATTGCTGATATCCTAAGCACAGAGATCAAGAACATTAAAGAACACTACCCTCACTTTGAACTGGAAATTGAGCAAGACGCAACTCGCACACTGGTGTTAATTAAGCAAAAATGCATACATCTGTTTCCAGTTATGTGTGGTTTTCAGGGAAGGGGGCATTTATTAGACAAACTTGTCAGCTTAGGGGGGCATAAATAACATAAGTGTTCATTAGAGAGAGCGCATTTATTAGATCATTTACCGTACGTGAATGTTATACTCTTGCAGGTAGCACGAAGAGAGACATTTGTGAGAGAATTATTCGTGTGCCAGCAGTGATGAGATGGAAAGAAGAACTCGCAGAAAGACAGATAATCAGAACGCCTGTGACAGGGATGGATGTCATGCCAACAGTATTAGAGTTATTAAATCACAGGACTGGTGCATTCTACTCAGATGGCAAAAGTTTAGTGCCTGTCTTGTTTAACTTCTCACAGGAGTTTCAACACAAATATATTTTTCATTATGTAGAAGTTACTAAGCCTGCAGCTGTAACGTCTGGCCCTTACAAAGTTGTATATGCAGCGATTAAAGGTAAGCATCAAGTCTATGAGATGCAAAAAAATCTTTGCTACCTGGGTCATAAGGTCTGCATCCTACATAATGTTGAGTTTAACTTGTAAGGTTTGTTTCATCAAGCAAATCCTTGCACTGGTCTCAAATCAATATGCTCGACATTTACAATGTCAATATTATAATTATTTATATCTACAGGGCTGGCATTATGTTTTGAGTCACCTGTTGTTGTCCACAACCAAAGCAAACTTGTTACTTTGTGGTTGAATTCTATCAACAACTGGCAATTTCACCCTTAGCACCAATGGAAAATCAAGCACACTCAGCTGCAACAGATATTACTGGTTACAGCCCTTAATGCCAACCCTGTTAAAAGAGGAGGACACCAAAAAAGCTAGGTCTGAGTATGCTTTAAGCACTCACTGGGGTTGCAAAGAGCATTCTGCATCCAAGAGTTAGCCAGGGTTGTGCAATCTAACCTTGAGTTAATAAGCATGAACACACAGTGCTCACAAAGGACAAATGGCTACAGGCTTCCTTAAGCCCTCTGTTCATCTTGAGGGCCTGTAGTATTATAAAATTGTCAGATTTTTTTGATTTAAATTATTTCTCCTTTCTCTTGTTAGTTTTAAGTTTGACTAATGAGGTGACTCAAACACAGGAGACTGTTCTATCATATATATTTCCAAACACCTTGAAACTTTTCAAAAATAAGCAGAGAACTGCACATCGTATCTTAAACTCTCTTCTCAGTGTATGGAAATGTGGTAAGACACAGCTGCTCGTGTTTGATACTTTAATATTAAACCAAACGAGTTAACCTTTCCAGTTCCTTTATTTTTCTCTTGTTTAGATAACAGAGGACAACAGTCCTTTGAAACTCCACTGCTGTTTAATGTTGAGACAGACCCAGAAGAGACATCACCTCTGCCAAATGCAGAACACAGTGAGCTTTTGGCAAACTTTTCAGAAGCCTTGGCTGATCACATGAAAACAAGAAGAAACAAATGGCACTCACAGCTGGATAGCAGAATAGTTCCTTATTGGTTTCCTTGTGCAAATTTTCCACATTGTTTCCAAGTTTGTAATGAGAACAGTGACTTTTCAGATTTGTTTAACTGAGACACTTCATGTGTTTCTTGTAGAACTATCAGCCTGCCATGTTTCAATGGTCTGTGCTGCAAGTTGGCCAAGATAGCTCTATTTATATACTTGAGATAATATTGGGTTGAGTGTATGACATCATCAGTTATCTCATTTGCATATTTTACACATTTTTCAAACTTAAATATCTCTGGAACTAATGCAGATACTTGCAAACGGTAAACAGCGTTTTTATTCTTTCATGGACTTCTATGTCATACACCTAAAATATCAAGGGGTAAAATTTTGATCATAGTACCACAGTGACTACAGTTAAGCCAACAAATGTCAAGGCATAACATGCATGTCACTGGCGAGGTTAAAATTCCCTTCAACAAACTCCATTCTTTCTTGGGGAGAAAGTATTGCTTGAGATGTGAAAAGAATATATCTAAAGAAAACCAATAAACATTGCAATTTTATCATTGTAATAATTAACAATATTAGACCCGTAGCCTGAAAGGGCTATGGGTCAATAGCCCATGAGGCAAAGCCGAATGGGCTATTGGCCCGAGGGCGAGTAGTCTAATTGTTTTAGTATAAATTTACTGTAGTCTCATTGCATAAAAAGAAAAAAATGTCAAGTAACACGTAGAAAAGAACTGTTTTATTACGTTAGATCAGGTTCAAATGTGATGTGTGATGTGCGCTGATGCGTAACTGATGACTATCAGCAGATAGTCATCAGTAATTTAGCCAATCAAATTCACGGATTTACAATAGACTACAGTAAATTTATACTAATTAACAAGTAGACCACGAGCGTGAGTTTTCTACGAGCAGATAGTCAACGAGGCGCAGCCGAGTTGACTATTGCTCATAGAAAATGAGGGCGAGTAGTCTAATAATTATTATTGTTTTAGTAGTCTCATTGCATAAAAAGAAAAAATGTCAAGTAACACGTAGAAAAGAACTGTTGTATTACGTTAGATCAGGTTCAAACGTGATGTGCAATGTGTGCTGATGCGTAACTGATGACTATCAGCAGATAGTCATCAGTAATTTAGCCAATCAAATTCATGGATTCACAATAAACTACGGTAAATTTATACTAATTATTTATAGTCTCCTTTCCAGCTGTTATTAGGGTTGTCATGCAATGCTTCTCCATACTAACAGCTGCTTAAGCATTATGTGAACTCTACCCAAAGGGAAAGGAATCTGTTTCAGGTTTAAACAGCTGCTAGTGGGGAGAAACGTTGCGTGATGACCCTAACAATGGCTGCAAAGGAGACTATAATGTGTTCAGTCTGTGCGTAAATTGTGTTTCTGCTCAACGTTCACTTATAAAGTTATAAACTCACTTTTATTATTATACTTTTGTACATATTCTATCTACCTTTCTCCAGTAACTGCATATTGAGAAACTGGTTTCAACTCTAAACATTTATTTGTACAAAACTGAGGTATGCTAAACATTCCCTGACACTATGAAATCCTAGCATTTAAACACATTTCAAAATTCTGAGATATTTTTATGTTGTAATGCAAGCTGCATAGGTTATATTTATGCACACCATCATTCATATCACTCACTGTAAACTTGAAAACCATCACATGCAAAAATGGAACACAGTTCATTGTTGCCATCATCATGATTAATGTCATTGCCGATTTCTTCATCATCAGTAAAGAGCTCATCTTATGTTTTAAAACCTTATACAACTTCCTCTAAACTGCAATTACAGTTGTACCACAGCCATTGCCATTTCTGTAACAGTATCAATCTGTTGAGGCTTGGCTTCCATTTTGTGATCTTGAAAAGGGCTTGGCACCTCCTAAATCAGTGTTTAGAGAATTCTCCTGATCGGGGGAATGATCAGCTGTGTTCATAGCTTCGTAGGGATTGGAGAATCTTTCCAAAACATAAAGCCATCTGTACAGGAATAAAATGATATCAAGGTTACTCTCATGATCACTTATGATCAATTTAGTTTGCCCCAAAGATAGGTTACCGACAGTTTGCCAACAGGTCACTGACTGTCGGTCGACTGTTGGCCGACAGTCATCCAACACTTTGGCCTCAAACACAACGCAAACTGTTGGCTGTCTGTCGGCCGACAGTATATTTTGGGAACTATTCTTCACTATTACCAGCATGTTTGAGGTAATAATACAGGTAGTGACGGTCATTTGATATCAAATGATACTGTCTAGTTGAAAAGGTTCAATTATACAATATGCCAAACTATTTTTGCACTTTGATTGGTTCTTACATGTGTATGTATGATCTAAAGAAGAGCTGGTGCACATAAAACACTTTTGTTTCTTTTATTATTATTATATAGAGCAGATACTAGATTCCACGTTGCTGTACATCCGTTCAGTAACAGATCATAGAAGATGTCAAAATGCAGAGAGAACATCAGTGATACACTCGTCAAATGGCTTGTATGCTACTTTTTGTTCTTACCACATTTTGAAGTCATCTGTGATCTACATTACTGAAAAAATGTATGTCAACATATAGAATCTATTTGACTGTTAAATTGATACCTAACTAACTGGGGTATTGAGCAGACTTTAATGAATTAAGTAGTTCTGAGCAACAAATGTAAACAACTGGGAACAACAACCTCAATGATAGGTCTTGCTCTTTTACACACAAGTACAGGCAGGATGAGGATTCCACTCTGATCTAAACTAGGTATACCTATCGATAGAGTGCCAACGAGCAAATAATTTGTGGTATAATAAGGGGTTTATTAATACAACATGACAGATTTTTGGTTCTCTTCTGTTGCAAACATTACTGAGAGAAAATTATAACGCGTTTACCGGCCGGTAACGTTAGTCACGCAATCCAGTAGGATATTGAGAATTTGAGGAGTACCCTGAATATCGAGTTTTGCAATATATCGCTTCTGCTCAGTCGAACTTTCAGTTCAATATGATGGGCAAAGTCAAAGTGTAAGTGAACACGCTAGTTTGATTGATGAACACGCTCATTTAATTCTGTGGCAAACAGGTCTGATTTGTGTTTTGAACACTGGATTTGACTGCATGATAAACACACATTCAGTTTTTCACTGTTGCAGAATAATTTTGCTCTAACTAAAATATATTCATCTGAAATCCACAGAAAACAAAGCATGATCGTGCTGATATTCAGGCAAAAATATTAAAGGTACAGTACTGTTTCAATCTGTGGTATTGTTTCTTTTTGCTATTGATAAAAGAGGCTCCAAATTTCAACTCGCAGAAAACTCCATAAAAATTTCAAACATTCTAGGAAGTGCCCACGCCTTTTCATGTATTGAATGCAGATGACCATGTGTTGGAAGCTGGCTCAATATTCCTTTACTCTCTGGTTGGAAACTACTTGTTACCTACAAGCCTTTTATTACTCACAAAAGCAAGCAGATGGGAATAACCACAAGTCCTGACATCAAAAAGTAACAAAATCCTGGCAGCCATTCGACTGTGGCACTGTAGATATTATTAAAGATGACAGAAGCTAGAAGTGTCTCCAACACTTCCAAGGATGCAACAAGAGCAAATGTTGTACCTGCAAAAAGAGCATAGCTACAGTGGTAAGTTACAAAATTTTAGGGGGTAAATGATGATAGTTTGTTCTAGGAGAGACTGACAACTTATTACTGATGAAAAGTTGCAATTTTTGGCATTGTATCTGCACTGATTCCTTAGTTTGCTACAGTGAACTCCACAATACACTGTAGTTGTGGCTGATGTTCTGAAAAGACTGATGTAGTCACATCACTACCTCAAAATCCCCATGTTCTATTAATGAACATGTCATAAAATCTAATGTCATTAAATAAAAACGTTATCTGCATACAGGGAAAATTATTCACCATCATACACCATTCGGGTCAATATGTTGACACAATGTGGCATTGTAAACTGTATGCAACTTAGAATCAGAAAGCCAAAAACATATACAGTTTGGGTCAATATTTTGTCAATACGACAACCTTACTGTAATCAACATACAATATTGTATCAGAAAGGAAGATTTTACATATTAGAAAGCATTTGGGTCAATCTTTTCTCAATAATTTTCTACCAACAGGAAAGAAAAAAAAGCTTTTTTCAGAAGAAACAATATAGGCTGTTACCTAGTTCAGAAGATTCCACTTGTTTTGAGACGATTGATCTTAGGCAAGGTGGAGGTATTCCAGTACCAACTGCAATTAATCCTCCTAAAAGGAAAACAGCAGTGAAAGCCCTTTATTGTATACTCATGTCCGTAATGATCACTCATCCTTTCTGCCATTTGTCCTTACCCTTCATTAGAGGCAGGATTTTACTATTCAGCGCAGGTCTGTATTATTTATTCCCCTGTGCACGCTTTTTAGCAAATCGTGAGCAAGTTACCAAATATCGTATCCAAACAGCTATAAAATCATAAACCATAGAATGAATAGGCCTTATCACGGTTTTCGATGCCATCTTGAAGGGTAGGCAAAGCAGTCAGAAATTATAGTGTTTGTATGGGAATCTGATAGCAAATAACTTCTTCCAGAATTCAATTCTACACAATTTGTGAATCGCAACATTAAGTAGAGGATTAACATTAAGTAGAGGATTGTATTCACAAAGTTTGAAGGATGTAGCTTTGCTAGACATCCCTCAGTTAATATTTGTAATTTTCCATACATTTGTCTGTAAATTTGGCTGGGTAGACAGGGTTGTCATTAGAAAATGTAATAGGTGTCTGATCTGAACTGAGCAGGCGGCTGAAGTGAATTGTGCTTGCTTAGCAAGCACTGACGGCGTGTTGCGGAGCTACACTCTCCTCTAGGGAGGTCCGGAAAAACTTAAAATTTGAAACTCTCTGAAACGTGTTTTCCAGCATTCTGGGGCATATTTAAGTAGCAATTTTTAGCCATGTTATATTCAATTTCCCCTGAACTCAGACTCCACGTTTTTATTTAAAATAAGCGTGTGTTTCATTCCTGTCCTCTCTAAACTGATAAACATCTGGAAATTACCCGCCAAATGGCACAAGGTTTGCAAAATCACGGAACATTTCGCCTTTATTTTTTAATTAGGATTGTCTAAGGGGTTTTTCATGACAAGCACTTCAAAAGGTCCATAAATTTTACGAAAGTTAAATGGCAGGTATTTTAATTCAACAGTATTTGGTGAACAATTGTAACGCTACAAAGTCCTAAAAAAGAAAAACAATCTGGCGGCAACTTTGACGGCCTCGTGTATGGTTGGAACAACATTTTCAATCGCAGAACTTTGTTTGCATGTCTCTGTCGAAATCGTAAACAAAAGAACGAAATTTTCCTTCGAAACTGCTGTCATGTCTCTGCCGGATAACGTAAATTATATGCTATTCTACGATTCGGCGATTCTGAGTGTTTACGGCAAAGGAGAATCTTCCTGCCTTTGAAATCTTAACAGTGGAATGGGCACAACAGTTTCAGCAAGGTGAAATAGATCTTTGTAGACACTTCAAGTCCTTCCCCATCCCTCTGAAAGCTCTTTTGAAAGCGTGTAGTGGATCGGCGATAGTTTGTCATTGTATTTCGATAAATGAGGCCGGTTTATCTGTAGTTACGGTATTAAATGCTTCGGTGAGTTTCGTAATTATACCGTGATCGAAGCTACCTCTTGCCTTTGTGGCTCTCTTTTTCGCTAGATTTCGTCTTCTTCGATTGACTTGACAAGTAATTGTGAAGAGATCGCTTTCTTCGCTGGCCATCATTTTCGATTTTCGAAGCACCAACGAACTTGAGAATTGCGATGGCATTTATAGTACTCAAGTTAACCGTGGACACCACTGATAGTTTTTGCACGGTACTTCCTATGCAGGTGTTTAGTTTTTTTCTTCTTCCATAACATCAGATGTATACAAGAGAATGATCACTAAACTAAGCCTCAGATTCCCCCCAAAAAAGATTTCTTGGGAAGACAAATCTCAATATTACAAAATTTCTGGTGCACACTGAAAGTAGCCGGCGCAAAATGGCCAGACAGCCGGCGGGTTTCCGCCGCCTACCGGCTCCTAATGACAACCCTGGGTAGAGAAGCGTCTAGACGCAGTTCGCAGGAAAAATATTTACAGACACGTATGGAAAATGACAAAAATTAGCTCAGCGACTTCTAGCAAAGCTACATCCTTCAAACTTGGTGAAAACAATCTTCTACCTAGTATTTTAAAGTTTTGATTCACAAATTGTGAAATATTCAATATTAGAAGAAGTTATTTGCTATCCGATTCCCATACAAACACTGTAATTTCTGACCGCTTTGCCTGCCTGTCAAGATGGCATCAAAAACTGTGATAAGGCCTATTACATGATTGGGTAAAAACTAGACTCAGCAATCAGTAGCGTTGGTAAAATCCATTGAATTCTTCGGAGAGTTTTGGTCATCCATCATTCTGCCAAGACTACCCATAGCATGTGATTACTACTACTACTGAGTTTTTAATGCAATAACATTGATAGAGATGTGCATCATACCATGAAACCCTACCTTATGAAACTAAAATAAAACAAAACAGTTTCAGCTATAGTGGCATGGTGCTGTGAAACAGCTTACCTACCAAATCTGCAGCAAGCACACATTCTTGCTAGTTTTGAATCTGGCTGCAGAGGTTTCCTTTCTGATAAGAATAACTTTTATTGACCACACGGCATTCAGGGAAAGGAGGCATTTTCCTTTTGTTATTTTTTTTGTTGTTATCAGATTTAATTTGTAGTAGATTAGTACTTCAACAATGTAAACAAATGAATGCAATTTCAGTATTTACTTTAAGTCCTTTTGTTTTACCTGTGTATAACTAAAGTCAAAATAATAATGATAATACTAATAGTTATGACTAATACTAATAGTTATGCTATTTCTTCCAAGATGAGCTTTTAATCATTGGCAGACTAACCCTTCCAGAAAAAAATTAGTGTTGTGTATCATGTTGTTTTCTGGCTGATCAAAAAAACTTATGGTCATTTTGGATCATCAGTTTCCACAGTTATCTGCATCTTAGTTGTTTCTAAAAATGTCTGTCTTATCTGGTAAAATTAAACTCTCTTGTCGACAGCAGTTCTGAAGATCAACACTTAACCATAGTTGCTGCTGTGAAAGCGCTGTTGCATTGGTTATGTCTTGGTGAATGGTAAAGTATATCGCTATCTTTGCTGGTTGGACGTTTATGGTATCACAGAACCCAACTTAAAAAGATCCTAAATATTTTCATTTTTCCAACATACTAAGAAGGAAAAAAGCAAGATGACTATATAGTCCAACAGCTTTCAACTAAACTCAGCAGGATTTTCGTTACCATATGAAAATAACTGCTAGGGTTTCTACTACACACAAAGAAACAAGGCATTGAAAATCTTAAAGGCTATTTGATACTTACCCACAAACATCATCCATTTTTTTGATGCAAGTCCAAGAAAAATATACAAGCCAATGGATGTGCAAGCACCTGTGATAGCAATGGTGAGATCTGACCAATTGAGAATCTTATTCATTAGTGGTATCCCCAAAACAACCCCAACACCTTTGAGAAACAGAACCTCAGCAAAGAAGTAGCCAATCTGTGAAGGAGTGAAGTTGCGTGGACTGTGCTTGCTGTAGATAACTGTAATATCATTGAAACCACCAAAAACTGAAAGTGAAGTGATATTTGAAAGACATAAATAACAGTGTGAATAAATTGCTAAATTTTTTATTCGCCATCATTTGCCATATGTTCCTTTCGAGACACCTACCTCAAAAAGCTTTGTACGGTTAAAAGGTAAAGTCGACATAGAGCCATGTGGCCCATCAGGTGGATGCTAATATCTCTGGTTTCTGTAGAATGAAGCGGCTAGGAGTATTTGTAACCCCCCCTGGATGGGATGCTAGCCCATCATAGGGCTACCCCCAGCAATAATTTGCAAAGGAAGAGTACAAAACATAGACTCCTGGTCCATACACCCCCTTCATGGACCAGTTCCATGGACTCAGTTCATGAAAATATGGACCGTATCCATGAACCCTTTTTCATGGACCAGGTCCATGGACCCCTCCTTCACAAGCCATATATTACAACTGTGATAAAACACAACAGGCATTTGAGAATACAAGGGAAATGTACAAAACATGGGCTGCAGGTGAGTGTTTTCTATATTTCCCGAATGTTCTCAAATGTCTGGAGTGTTCTATCACAGTGTAATACAGGGATTACGTTTCTTTATTTACTCTTTGATATAGAGGTAATGTGGTGAAAAGCAAACAAGGGGTTTTCTATGTTCCATACTCTGATAAAACATGGGTTTTTGACCAATCAGAGTGTTAGCAGGTCCTATCCACATTATAACTTTTGCCATGATTAAACATTACAAAACGAGAGCGTAGAAAGCAGTGCAAGTTTAGGGTTAACAAGTGCGAGACAAAGAGATTCCAGAACAGTTTTATCATGCACAATGCCATGAATTATTGTAATTAGTAGGTTTTGTTCTTGTAATAAATATTCATAATTGGTCTGTCACATTATCTAAGTATTGTTGTACATTTTTTAAATAATGAATGTGCATATTATACTATGTAAGTAGGCATTTATGAAATTTTAATCCATTGTAAACTTAGCAAATTCAGCCTTTAGCCGCAACGTTTCAAGTGTAACAAACTATCTATCTTACTATAGTATTTTGTCGTATAAATAGGGGTCCATGGACCTGGTCCATATTTTGATGGACCCGGTCTATGGACCTGAAACAGCGGAGGAGTTCCATGGACCAGGGATCCATGTTTTGTACTCTCCCAATTTGCCAGTGCTCATTTATACACCTGGGTGGAGAGAGGCACTGTGAGAGTAAAGTGTCTCACCCAAGAACACAGCACTATTTCCCTGACCAGGACTCGAACCTTGACAACTCAATCTGGAGTCAAGCACACTAACCATGAGGCCACCATGCCCCCCAAAGCCTCGGGGCATTATTTTTATCAAAACAAAAGGTACTCACTTATTAGAATAAAAGGCAGCGCACCAAACATGATCACCAGTAAATTCAGTCTCTGATGTTGGGGTCGTTCCTTGGATAAAACTCGGAAAGAAGCCTTAAGGTGATTGTGCACAGCAACTAAGGCCCAATTCCCTTCCTGATTTTCTTCAGGAAAGTAAGACTCCGGAAGAATTAAACTAACGTATAGAATAACGATAACGTTTAGGCCTAAACACAAACCGAATGCCGCCATGAAACCCTGATGTTCCACTAGCACTCCACCGATTAGGTTACCAACAGTGCCTCCTAAAAATATCATGGATTCCAGAATGGCAACTCTCAGAGTACGTTGAGATTTATCAGAAATATCAGAAATATAAGAGAAAACACCGAGGAGTGTTGTGGCAAATCCACCAAAGAAACCCGAAATGCAAACTCCGATGAGGATGAAATTCACGTCAAGCGAAAAATACCCCGCATTCAGCATGTAATTGATGTAAAGTAGAACGCTTCCAACGGAAGGCAGAATTAGCACTGTTTTACGGCCGACTCTATCTGACCAGGAACCCAAGATCAAGGATGCAGCAATAGAAGGTACCATCAGCGAGACCGATTGATACAGAATCCATTTCGACGTTTTTTCGTGCACAAAATCCTCTTGTGACTTGGTCAGGTTTTCGCATGTTTCGGCGTCATACTTATCCTGACAGATCTTGTTAAATGCTAGCTGCTGTATCAGTGGAATTGACATGAAAGTGCACAGCATGTAAAAGAAAAGAACGGGCTCCACAGTGATTTTCCGAAAGTCGAGGAACGCCATGTTTCTTCTTTGACGTGGGTATAACAGGAATCACTTATATGAATGACAGATTGGTGTTGTCCGCTACCGCTGGTAATAGGCTATTTCCGAGTTTGCTATAGAAGAATTCGGCTAACTCACGCGCGGGTGTCACGTGACTTGAATTGGGTACAACAACAACCTAAACACGTGTGTTCATATTGACATTTGGAGAAAAATAAGACGCAATGCCGCAGTTTTGCTGTGCTGGAGGCTGCCAAAACAGCTCCGCTAGCCGGAAGGATCTTTCTTTTCATGGATTGCCGTTAAATTCCAAAAGTCTTCTCTCCGTTTGGATCACGAAAATGAAAAGAGATCCACGATACTTCAACGTCAATCGCCATACCAAGATCTGCAGCGAACACTTCACATCAGATGATTTTATTAATCCATGTTCTAGCAAAAAACGATTGAAGGCCGATGCAGTTCCTTCGATTTTTTCGTGGAACAAAGATAAGCAGGAGAAGGTTCAACCGTTGAAGAGGTCCGCTTTAGAAAAGCTAAATCAATGGAGAGCTGAAGAAGAAGCAACGGATACAGCATCTGAAGGAGAAGGTGACATGGCTGTCTCTACCAGGTCTGGCGAAGAACTTATTTCTCGGAAGACACAAACATATGAGGATGACATCTGTAGCAAATTAGACGAACATCTTAGAATTCCTTGTTTACATAAATTTTCTGCATCCCACCTACTTTCCAAATGTACAACCGCAAAGAAAGAAGATAAATTGTTCACACATTTTACTGGGTTTAACAGTCATGGTGACTTCATGAATACTTTGCAATTTTTATTACCCAATCTAGATCGAAAAATGCTGATTTACTGGGATACTGCAACAAGAAAATCAATTGTCATTGACACAGAGAAACTGTTTGAGTGTGGTAATGATGATCAAGATGGATTTATTGATGATGAGGACCAGGACAACACTACCTTAACAAGGCCTTCTGCTCATAAACTGTCAGTGGAGGATGAATATCTTCTTGTACTGATGAAACTGAGAATGGGTCTTTCAACTATTGATCTTGCAGAAAGGTTTTGTGTCACAGAGAGCACAGTAGTTAATATATTCCTTACCTGGATTAACTACCTGTATGTAACACTTGGAAGTCTCAAGATATGGCCCCATAGGGACATCATTTTGAATAACTCACCTGTAGAGTTTTTAGAGAAGTACCCAAATAACATTGTCATCATTGATGCAACAGAACTTAAAATTCAAGTGCCAAGTGCTCTTCAGAAACACAGTGAGACTTATAGCACCTACAAATCTCACACTACAATGAAATGCCTCCTTGGTGTTGATGCTAAAGGGGGGATTATGTTTATCTCTCAGGTTTATGAAGGTGCTATCAGTGATAAACAAATTGTGGAAAGATCTGGATTTTAGAAATTCTAAGACAGAAAGTAATCTCAGGAGAAATTAAAAAGGGAGATGCAATCATGGCAGACAAGGGTTTTGATATCCAAAATGACTTGAAAAAACTTGATCTGAAACTAAATATTCCTCCCTATCTTAAAGATAAGGTTGGATTTGAAGAAGATGATGTCATTAAAACGCAGACTGTGGCAAGGCATAGAATTCATGTGGAGCGGGCTATTTGCAAGATAAGAAGGTTTCGCATATTTCACTCCATAATTCCTGTAACTATGTTTGGTAGTATAAATCAGATATGGTCAGTGGCATGCCTTCTCTCCAATTTCCAGAACCCAGTGCTTGCCTGACTCAAATCAACACTGAAGGAACTTCTGAGAATCAGTGCAAATAATTGTCATGTGTGTATCCTGTTTTAGAAGTGGCAGTTTACTTTCTAGCTGTTGTCATGCATTTGTTGCCTGCAAAAATGAATGCTCCAATTCCTTTTCTGATGTGAATCAGGGAGGCAGCCAGGTGCTGAAAATCACTCAAACTGATTGTTATTGATTTTAAGCAAAAAAATATAATAGATTTTTCATTCAAGCAGTGAACAGTTACAAATGCCTTGTGTTTACATTAATGCTTATCTGTGTTGACTAATCAATTGGTTGTGTTTCACACTGATGTTGAAATTCAAGAGCATACAAGTCATAAGGTTACTTATTTTGTCAAAAGCTTTGTTTAAACAGTCTGAGTACTGTTCACAAGAATTGTATCTTCAGTACTTTGTGAACAACTGTTCACTGGTCTTGCTCTGCCAACAAGGAATTGCAGTGCATGACGCAAATAAAACTGTGATAGTTTTGGCAAGAGCTTATTTTCCCAGTAGTATGTATCAAAATGAATTCTGTCAACACACATTTCATTTGAGTCTGACAAATAAATGCAGAAATCACACCATTTTAAACCAGTAAGGGCCAACTGTCCCTGTACTTGAGCATAATATCCACAGGTGTGTTCCTTCTTGAGATAAAATTTCCCTCCAACCTTTTCAAGATAAAAGTTTGGATCGGCAGCTGCTTGCTCTAGTGTTTCACCTCTTTTTGAAAAAGGGCACTTTATTTCAAGTAAACCATATTTAGAATCTGTAGATGGATCAAACACCTTTCCATCAGGACTTGCTCCAAGGTAAGGGAAAGATGGATGAACTGATAGTCCAGCATCAAATACTGTAAAACCAGGTACTTGCTTTTGCATTTTTTTGGCATATATGGTCCTGGCAAGTTTTTCTTTTGCCTTGCCATGTGAAATTGCTCTTACATTGGTCAAATCTTTTGCTTCAAAAATATTTTTCAACATAGCTTCTGATGGCCTTTGAACTCTGAAATAAACTTTTCCAAAATTGGAGGCAGTGAGTCTGTAGTTGTGTTGGTCAAGCCATTCAGCAGATTCACCCTGCAAGACAGTTCTTCTCTCTAAAGCATGAGCTTCCTTTAAGTCAATAAGTACATGATCAACAAAAAAGTCAATGAAATCAGTTTGGCCTAAAGCTTGAATTTCATTTAAATCAAAGGGTGCCACATCAACATGTGGAATGTCAGGAAATTCAAGACATTTGGGTACTGAACTGTCTTGAGGAGTAGTCCCCCCTGAGTAGTTTGTCAAAAATATTGTGTTGGGTCGACCATAATCTTGTAACTGATATGCAAGGCAAGAACCAAGAGGTAAATTTCCAAACACTGTGTTTATTAATAAACCAGGCTCCTGATCACTTAACAAATACGAAAATGGAGGAGGTGTTTCTTTTTGGTTTAGGTGAACGACCTGATCCATCACATGTTGTCTTTGCAGTCCAAATCTTAAAGCCGGTCCTCTTGCATCATACAGTTTGCACCTGACTGGATCTCTTAACCTTTCTCCATTTCTGTCAGTCTCTGATCGGGCATAATGAGTTCCCATCACTGGCAAAGGACATATAGAGGCTGCTCTCGGAATATGCCAAGACTGGGGTAGACTTGTACAAGTCGCGTCACTCGGGATGTCTTTGATATTTAAACAGGAATAATCATTCAATTGAAACAATAATGCAAACATATGATTGCAATGTCCACCGCTTCCTCCCTTACACGAACAGTGAGCTTTAAAAACTTCTGCCCTACCATCGCACTCCCTAAAGATTACAGCTAAAAAATGAGGCTCTTCACTTTTTCTTAGAGATCTATAGCAACGTGCCTTGACATGAAAATCCTCCAGCTCCTGACACGCGTAAACATCGTAAACATAGTATTCCCGAAAGAACTTATAGCTTTTCTCTCCGGCATTCTTTTTCCCGCCTTGATCGAGCCACAAAGACCATGTTGTTGGGCTACATTTTGGAAAATTCCTTAAAGATTTTGACCATGTCTGTTCTTTGTTGAATAAACAACTGCAGCAACGGACATGACTTACACAACAAGTGCAAGCGACTGCCATTTTGCAAAGCAAATTAAAGGAAGCCTCGTTTTCACGCAATGTAAACACCCAATTCAATGTCACGTGCGTGTTAGCCGAATTTGTCTATTGCCTCTGTATCAAAACGAGTCTACCTAAGGAAACCATCTTGAAAGCGGAAATTCGCCTTTTTTCCCTTAGAAAGATAAACTAGCTCCTTCTTTCAGGTGAAAAGTAGTGTACAGAGCAAATTGCTGGGATTGCAATGATTTCTACACAGGAGAACGAAACGCCGATTACGTGACAGAAAAACAGAACATTTTCATTTTAATGCTTTAACTACAAATTGCAGACCTGCCAACTCTCACGGTTTTGCCGTGATTCTCACGGTCTCACGACAAGGCTCCCAATCTCACGGTTTTTTGGCAAAAATCTTTCTGAAATGAAATAAAGTAAACTGTTAAATAAAATGAAATATTTACGAGGAATGTTAGTGCTATAAAGTGATAAACTAATAAAGAAAAACACTGTTTTTACTACTTTTTAAATTTATACCGAGCTGTGATTTTTGCTCGTGTTCAATAACTCACCGTTTTTCTCCGTGTCTGTCCGCCATTTTGAAAGGGGAGTAGGCCCTGGGAATGAGGTTTGGTGTCTAGTTCCCTCGATAGAAAAAGGGTTTGATCGTGGAAAAAATAGAAACTCACTTTTTTTTTGTAGAATCTCCAGATTTTTTTTCATGGGTCTCCAGATTTTCCTTTACCAGGGGTTGGCAGGTCTGAAATTGTCACGAATCATGTTTTCTTAAAATTAAGTGGGATCATTTTAAAATATTAGCAACATGTCAAAAGTTATTATGGGTAATGGTGGTTTTTACGGTTGCTTCAGTGAGCCTAAAGTTGTTTCAGCGTGGTGGAAAGAAACAGTACAAATACGTGTATTCGTGCTTTCTCTTACCTTGTTGCTAAATCACCTTAAGCCTCAATCAAGCAAAGCCTAACGCTTACTACCCATAATACCAATTGCTGGTTTTCAGTGTCACGCCATATCAAACTAAAAATAAAAACAGTTTAATAGATAAAGTCCAGAATCTGGGAAAAGAAAGAAGGTAAATATGCAAAGACTTTCGCCAAGATTCAGATCACAGCAACTTTTCTTAAGCGAGATATGGGGAGAACTTTTTTACCCAAATTTATAGGGATTTGTTTGGAGACACCATGGCCATCTACATGGGCACCAACATGGCGGCCGGAAATCAACAAAAACATCTGTCACTGAGTTTTGCTGCAAAAGCGTAAAATTATCCCTCGAGGAACTAAAAAACATTAAAATAGTGCTTTTTCTAATACATGAACTGTTCAGATAGCCAAATTCTCCGAAATAAGCCACTTTTTAAACCAACATGACAACTCTTTTGGCCGTCATTTAAATGCCGCGTCACGCAAAAGCTTAGAAATTCAAGCGCGGTCTATCACAAAACTAAGAACCCATTCGGAGCGAAAATTTGTAGGAATACTACTTTTCACCTGCCCTTATACATCATGAAAGTTAAATCTTAGGAGGATCAATAGTTTTTTTGTTTGAATTTTAGTGACGTCATGTGAAAACCCCCAATCGAAACTGTCGCAGCTGAACGTTACAAATTTAAAGTATGCCGGGGAAATACGATACAACAAGTGAAAAGAAAAACATTAACAAAAGACTAAGTGACTCGGCTACTGGAAAAATGTGACGAGGTTGAAGTCAACCAACCAACCAGCCAGTCAGCCTCTAAATATATGGCTTTGAGATATGTTATTGAACTAGAAATATTGGTCAAGTTGTTTTTGCTTTTAAATGCCAGATTTATTGGCTTTCAGAAGTATTGTTATGGGTGTGAATTCCACTCAGTCACTCGATCATTTCCAGGTAACTTGTAGCAAATACGCTAACAGTGTACTTACGTACGTCGTATTCTCATTTGAAAATTTAAATATTTGCCGTCAGATCTCAGTTATGCGAATGATAAAATGTACTTTCTTTGAAGTCTGCTACCCCTGCCACCCTTAACCTGTACAACATTTTGTACTGAAATTATAGTACTTATAAAGCAATACATGTACTATTAAAATTACGGTACTGAAAAGACTTTAATGCGAAGTAACAAACAATGATACAAGGCTGATACTACGTAAAAAGCTTAACCGACAACGACATGATAGAGTCCAAACTGAAAGCCAACAATTGCAACCGTGGACAGCTGTTTCGACCTTGTTGGGTCTCATCAGCACGGTGTAGCAAGCTATTAATACGAAACTACTTAATTACAATACGATATTACTAACAAAACGATGCTTATATTACTAAGAACAGTACTAATAATACGATACAATACAATTAATTACAAAT
Source organism: Catalaphyllia jardinei (assembly GCA_022496165.2). NCBI lineage: Eukaryota > Metazoa > Cnidaria > Anthozoa > Scleractinia > Caryophylliidae > Catalaphyllia > Catalaphyllia jardinei. The sequence goes on from CM042750.1 coordinate 2,361,811, forward strand.
TAATAAATTTACTATAAATTAAATAAAGCGAAATGGTAAAAGCCAAATTTATTTTTAAAGGAGAAACAGCGCTATAGTACATGAATCAATGAAACAGTTTAAAACACAAGGATGCGAATCATTGCAATTTTAAGGGGGATACTCTTAACTACAAATTGGTTGTTGCACATGATTTCTAATAGTCATATGGGTTAAGCCTTTCCTAAGCCGTTCCTTTTTAAGGAGGCTTGAAAGGATTTTTAGCTGCACGCACGCGCGCAAACACACGCGTCAGTTGAATGAATCAAAATTAGCAGACCAGGAAGTTAAATCTTGCGTAAAATCGCGCGAACCAGAAATAAAATCTGCAGAAAATATTTGTTCCTAGCTCGAAATTTTGCTCGGTGACCTATCTTGATTTTTTGCATGCACGTACCATTCACGATGGCAGTTCAAATATAAATGTATCGGAGAAAATTATCTAGTAGAATTTTCTGTGAGCCATGAATCGCATTTTCTTTAAATATATTTAATTCTACAAGATAATTTTTTTTTATACTGTCTAAAAAGTTAAAGAATTTAGGGAACTTTCCTACAAAGAAATAGAAATGGTAGCTCACCAAATTAGTTTTTCAGATAATTTACAAAAACTGAAATTTAGTGGACGTTTCTGTGCACCTTGTACGCTGCCATGGTAACTGATATGACGTCACAAGTACCTTTAAAGTATAGCCCAGCAATAGGGTTGCAAGGAGACATATATTTTGCCCACACCATTAAATATCCTCTTCTTTGAAATCTTCCATCGCTTCACAAACACTGCAGCAAGGAAAATTGCATTGCGCATCCCTACTACTCACGATTTTTGCCTCATTAGCGCACGCACGTGGGCGCGTGCACGTGCAGAACGTAAGAGATTTCCCTCAAACTAAGCCCGATAGCGAAATAAATTGCTCTTTTCTCTTAAACGAGCACGGTGACCCCCGACTTTTTTTTCAGATATTTGCTAAGAATAGTCAAATAAAGAACATATTTGAAAAAGAAAAAAAGTTTGATAGTAGAACATGAGTTTTTTTTCGGAAAATAGTTCCGCACTGGGTGTATTTTGGCCAAGACGAAGACTTCAAGCTAACCACGGAACTGTCCGAAAAAGTGCAATATTCCCACAACCAGGCAATTAAAAACGGCTTAAATGAAGGAATACTGCTTACATGGCTTATGTGAATAAAAGAAGCTTTACTCTCAAGATAATATTTGTGTCTCTCAAGTAACTAAGTCTTATTTTTGTATGAAGGTGATTCGAATTTTTAGCGCACAACCAGTAAAAATACTGTATTTTAAGAGCCTGCTGACGCGTAAACGAGCACGGTGACCCCATTTTTTTATTGCATTGTTTTAATGTTCGCATCATGAATATTAACTATGCCAAGTTTCAAAGAAAGTTTGATAGTACAACAATTTCAAGGAAATTACCTTAAAAACAAAGGAATATTTCAAACTTTTTCTCTGAAAGTGATCGCGGTCGCTTACGAGAGGTTCCAAATACAGTGATTTTACTTGGAAACTTTTGATATTTTGGAAAACTGGTTGCTGAGGAGAGGGGGTCGCAACCTGAGGTTCGACTGTCCAATTAAGATCAGGTGATTTAGGGTTAAACCAGACGATGTGTGTTCAGTTAAAACACCATAGATAATTTGTTTTGCTCTAAAGCAATGCTTCCTGTACATGTAGCGTTGTACCAATTTGTGAATTTATTCCAAAAGAATTTAGCAATTGGACATCCCACAAATCACCACCACCTGTCCTGGTGATCCTAAACAAAATGAAATCGCCAATAATTTACTCTTATACTGAACTAGATAACCTTTAGGGGAATGTTGTGCGTAGTGTTTAGTAGAAATGCCAATAATTTTTGTACTGTTCTTTGATTGATTGTGTTGTTCTTTGAAAACGTAACAAGGTCTTGATAACAGGTTGCTAAGATTTTAACTTTGTTTGTGAAGACGGTTATATATTGTTGCTGCGAATACAAGATATTAGGATGAAATGCTAGTGGCTCTCTCACAGGATAATAATTATACTAGAATTACGATTTGCACGGATAGAAGTTACTAAAATATATAGAACTATGAAATAACTGTAAACAAACGATAAGATATTCATAGAGTAAAATGATTGAGCAAAGATCAGAGGTATCGCGTAAACAATGATAAAAAGATAACGTAAACACTGCGTAAAGAGGTATTGCGCTGCAAATTACAACACGAAATTAAATACATCTACAGGGGTAGTAAGAAAGGACAAAAGCAACAGGAGAACGGAAAAAGAATAAGAGATGTTTTCTCTTTTCTGATATTTTTAGAAAAGTTATCAGTTCTCATTATTGCAATCAACCTTTTAAAACCTGGCATAAATCGCGTTAGGAAAGTTATGCAACGCATACAGCCAAGTTTTTTTTTTTGATATACGGAATATTTTTTTGTTTCAAAAAGCGCTTTAAGGTATGCACCTATCATTGTCAAGCCGGCATAATTCCCTACCCCCGGGCAAAAATGTGAGGTCAAATATAACTGAAATTCCCCATACCGGGAAATGATTTGTGGTCAAACGTTTGCAGGGCATTCAAATATCCTTACCCTCGAGACAGCAAGATATTTCAACAAAAAAAACATTTTTTCGATTTGAGTATTGCTTTTGTTAGCCGATTAAGATGATTAAAAAATAAAGAATTTCATAATGGTTGTAAGAAGTGATTTAGTGACTGCAGTGAGGTGCCCATCCGGATCAGGCTGCCCACGGTGTTAAAATCAGGACGCAACCCAACCATTAACTTGTATAGCAACGTGGGTGTTTCTTTAGTAAACTGCGAACGAGTGAAGTCTGCACGCACGAAACTAAAGGCGAGAGCAAACAAAAGACGGAGTCGGAGGTAGCCGAGTGTTTGTACGGCCGATTGTATAAGAACGCTTACTTCTAGCTAAGCATCGAGCACCGCGCTGCTTGTTTCAATCTCTTCGCCTACGAAGCGCAGTAACATCTATCAACAGCGCATAGAAACAAGGCAAGGAATACATTGAATTTCATATGACTTACATCGGTACGACGATTGAATCAGGCAAAGGCCTTTGCATTCAGAAGTTGGCTCGAAGAGCTCTTTGATTTTTGCTGGTTTATGGATCGAGCCGCGGTTGAGGTCCATAAACAAAACATTCATGTCTTTAAATCCCTGCAGTTTGAAAAAGGTCTGGGGTACCCGCGGTGAAACTGTGAAATGATGAACTAGTACTATGGGTAAGAGCCAGCTTGGGATATGGGGGTGTCTGTAAGGGTTAACCCCCCCCCCGGTGCACTGCAGGAAGGTTTCAATGAATTGTCACTGTGTGGGTTATACACGTGTCACTTACAAGAGCGCGTCGAGGGGCACACTAGAAAGTCATCTTCGATTTACAAACATTACAACCTCCAACAAAATAGTAAAATGCCTGAACGCTTCATTGAGCAATTTCATATCATCACAAAATGTAGCGGGAAACTTGATTGCCTCGTTAAAGAAATGTTATACATTCGTATGCGTAAACCAACATTGAACGTGCATCCGTGCCAAGGTGTTTGTTTAGGCCGTTTATTGTAACTTATGCTTATCTTATACCTTTCCTTATTTGCATGCTATTTAACTAGTCTATTGATAATGGAGTCATGATGACTCTGAAACTTCGAGCAGCAATAAATCTTTCCTGTTTTTTTTTGTATGAATTATCATTTATTCTACATTATTCCAGCTGGTATACACAACTAACTAGTGCCTGTGGTAGGTACCATAAAAATAGTGTTAGCCTAATATAGATTGGTACACAATTAAGACAAAATATCCCAGCCCTGCTGTATATCAAAACATCCCACCCCCTTCATACCAAGTCTTCATTCACTTCTGGATGCACGACAATTGATGCAACAGCAAAATTATAACTTGCCCCAAGTTTTGTGCAAGCAAATGAGCCTTGCAAATTACAATTAATGATATTTGCAATAAAAAATATTTACATATTTACATAGAATAATCTTATAACATTTCAGGTCATTAATAAACATTATTTTACAATAATTCTAGGTCATTTTCATAAAATTATTGAAATAATTAAATAATTATATAATAATTGTTGGGCATGTATTTTACATGCCATTAATTTTCTCTTCAAATACTTCACTTTCCATTTTATTTTATTTTTAAAAGTTTGTTTTGACTCATTGTAAAGTGTAAGTCTCCAGAAATGAGATTTTTGGAAGAGGGACAGTAACATACGGCTGGAAAATAAAAAAAGAGAATTTAACTACGGAAATTGCCTCAGTCATAATATTTTTTCTCTGGCCACAGCCTTGTTGCCCAGGGAGGGGGGGGGACTCCCATATGAAACAGATGGGGATGCTCGTTGTCTCGCTTAGGGGTGTAAATTTTGGATTTTGGTCTCGTTTAGCGTGTTCCGGGCAAAGCGCCAATATTTTAAACATTCCTTTTAGGGGTCAAAATTTGCTTAAGCCACGCCCAGATTGGTCTCCTTAAGGGGTCACAAAAACCTTAAGCTATGCCCAGGTGGTCCCCTTTAGGAGTTAAATTCAAAATTTTCCATGAGAATCCCCGTCTGTTTCATGTGGGAGTCCCCCCCGGGCCTTGTTGATTATTGCATTAATGTTACTCCAGTGAAACAATCCCTGTCTGTTGTGGATTAGTTTCCAAACTGTGACTATGCATGAAACTGCTGCCTAGGCAAGTTCCTTGTTGCTATTTGCAGAACTTTCCAGATCTCGTGATTGAATGCCTGAGTCAATTGTCATGTAGGGATTACTGCGTTGTGACATATACAACCATCTGCATGAAAAAAAAAACAACAACAACAACAACAAACATTGGGGACAAGGTTACTAACTCATACTACCTACAAGTAAGATTAGATAAGGTGATTGTAACAAGAGGGTCTGCCTCTAGCTCTCCTGGGTAAACAAATGTGCCTCTTCATGGTGTCGATATTTCTACAAAATGTCTAGAGCTCTCTGTGTTAATACCTAGGGATGTCACTAAAGGTTTATCTACCTATCTGTCTATCTAACTATGGTCTGTGCAAAACCAAGAGATGTATGTGTTAATACCAAGGGATGTCTGTGATAATACCTAGGGATGCCTGTGTTGATACCCAGGGATGTCTGTGTTGATACCTTCAGGAATGTCTGTTGTAATATCTAAGGATGTAAGTGGTACTGCCAAGGAATATCTGTGTTAATACATGCATACATGTTTATTGTAACTCCCAATCTGGGCTTTACAATCACAAAAGTTAACTACAAAATTACTTAAAAAATAGAAAACATGTAGTGTTTCTATTGAGTTATAGTAACACAAGTGGAAGTTTGGGAGAGCAAGAAATGCTGTGGGAATACGAGCCATGGGTGATTGTTTCCACAGCTTTTTTGAGTTCTCCCAAACTTTCAAGAGTGTCTCTATAACTCTATATAAATGCAGAGAACATGTTTTCTATTTCTCTAAAAAAAATTACGAGGAGAGAAAGGAAAACATCTTGTAATTAATATTAACTTTGATTATCAAAATGTAAATTATCTTTGCTCACACCATCATTACATCAACAGCTTGTGCTAGTTCTGGGTCTCCATCGAGTTACAGAAATACAATTTTTAACCAATAGCGCATATTTTCTTAGGACTGTTGTGATAAACAGGGAGGTGCGCCGCCCAAACAAAATATTCAATAGTGATGGTATAGGTCTACAAAGACATGTAGTGTCACTGATTTGTTACTTACTAGACAGTATATTCTAAACTTTAAAACAAACCAACAATCAATCAGAGACTGCAAAGTTTTTGTTCAATCTCAAAGGTCAAAACCCTTTTAGGGATGCCTTTTGACCATGTGAAGCTTCAAAAAGCATAAATGTGTTTACTCTCGACTGGTTAATTCACAGCTAGCTTGTGACTGGTTTTGGCAATCTGGGTGCACCACAAAACAATACACATAGTGTACATTCACACTTTACTCACGCAAGCAAGAAGATAGCAATAACATTCAGCCCTGACATCAAAAAGTAACAAAATCCTGGAAGCCATTCCACTGTGGCACTGTAGATATTGTTAAAAATGATGGAAGCTAGAAGTGTGTCCAGCACTTCCAAGGATGCAACAAGAGAAAATGTTGTACCTGCAGAAAGAAAACTAATTTTAAAAATGAATACTTAAAATATCTGCCTTAGATCTGAGTTTCTTCATCTAAGGAAGACTGTTAGTAACAAACAACCCACTGGAAATCAGTTCGTGTACTTTAAGCTGAACTGGCAGGGAACGTAGTATTGAGAAATCATCTTCATTTTCCAAACTGCCAATGAAGATTGATTACTTCTACTTTCCAGTTCACAAGGGAAGAAGTGCTTGTCCTCACAGCGGTTTCCTGGAAAACCAGGATCGAGGATCGAGGATCGAGGATCGAGGATCGAGGATCAGGGATCGGGGATGGAGGATCGAAGATCAAGGATTGAATGAAATACAATAAAATCACAGAAATTTGTGACAGGCCTGCACAACTCCCACTGTTGCTATCACTTAGCCTCATTTATATTGCAAGATTTGTTTAAGTCTCGAAGTATTTGCTTTCTAGGGGCAAAATATGAAACTTTCCGTGAATGCTTTTCTTACCTGCATTATATATTGTGATGCTGGGCTCGGCTGTCATTGGAACTGTTTGGAAGCAGTAGGTAGATTTTTATCACAGATGTCATATTATTTAATTTGTCCTCGCACGTTATTCTCCTGAGACATCGTAGCATTACCTCAAGAAAGGTATACATTTCTCTAGAAACACTCTTACACTTCTTGCAGCTATCTGATCGAGCTTATGTTTCATGAACTCGATGAATATAGATTTACCACATGATTCAAATTAATGTTAGTAGTTTTTGCACGTAAGTCTGTTGACTGTTTAGCTTGTTGTATATGCTATTGTTCGGCTTAGTACAGGCAAGACCATTGTTTTGATCCTCCCTGTGGATCTCATCAGTTGTTGGTATATTTTCCAAAATACATAGTATGTCTGTAGTCACGCAACTCTGCCGAGTCTGGTCTTTATCAAATAAATGCATCAATGAAAAAAAAAATCTATTAATGAAACTTATTATTTTTATCTTTTAACATTGAATTTATCTTATGATTCAGGAAACGATGTGCCTATTTCAATGGAAGAAGAGGAATTTTAAAATTGTATTCAGTTTCGTGCCACTTTATGCCAGCTTTTTGTGAACAATTCACACACCAATCAGCAGATACCATAGGCATTTCTGGCTGTCACTTGTACTGCACACTGGGTATCAGAGGTTTTATATTCTTGTGCCGTGAAACCTTGGAGCCAACATCTCCAGACTGCCAAACCGTCTAACACTACAACATTGCCATCTATATATTGGCTTGTCTTTCAACAGTTTGCTGTTTTTAATTACTTTCTGTTTTCTTTTTTTATCATTTCCACCAGTTGTACGTGGTCATGGATAATAGATGTCCATGGTCCGGTCTACGTTCCTCCCTGAGAATCAGCTGGATGCGTGAGCGGCAAAGCATGTTTGTGATGTAAAATTCCTAATTTAATTCTTGCGGTGCTTGAGGCTTCATCTGGCCAGCCAGAAATGTCTACTGATGAAAATCATGTGCAGGCTCACATGACGCTTATGGCTTGCAAATTTGTGGTGTTTTCGCCTTTTAATTTTGACCCTCCAACCTATTTTATTTCACATTATTGTTGCAGAAGGGCATTATATGCTGTGTTCTATAGAAAAGATATTAAAGAAAAAAGGAGAGCAGAGCTGTTTGACTATGGTGTAGCAACTGTCATGTCAAAGGTCACACATACGTTGTATGGTGTGCATGGTGTCAACACTATGTTTATGTTTTGCTAGTTAGGTTTGCTTTGGCTCATTTAAAAACTTAATTTTTATCCACCCTTCCTCTATATCTTGCACGCTTGGCACTTCATGATTTCATTATTTTTTTTTCACTCGGTTCTCGATCCTCGATCCTCAATCCTGGTTTTCCAGGAAACTTCCTCATAGCTCAATCTGGCTGACAGGGCACAATTCCATCACAATCTTACAAAAACATACAGTGCAGAACAACTTAATGCCCTATCAAAAGTCTACAAAGCTGTACATGCCTCCTTTGTGAAAGAGTTATCAATATATGATTTGAGTAAGCCTGGGTGGGACATTGGTTTTTCTGCTACAATGCACTACGTGGTTCTTACCTTCCACTAACAAGCACATGGAAGGTTATGGGAATTTATGAGGGAGATTGTGGCAAGATAGTTAGCAAAGAAGTCACTAAAGGGAAAGAGTTTTGAAAGTCAACCTCAAAAGAAACTACCAACCAAAAGTATAGTTGGTAATGAACTCTGCTACACAAGTAGCTGGCCCTTCTAAGTACTAGGGAGTTTTAGCAATGACAACGGTGATGCCTTGTAAAAAAGGATTTACATTTTACCCTAGAATGTTGCAACTGTGTAGATCTGTTCGGTATGCATATCCGTTTAAAAACTTACTCATGCTAAATATATAATAACAGCATTCAATTCAAAATGAAGACATGAAAAAATAGCCATTGCGGTCCACGTTTTCCAAGATAAGTATGACTTTATCATTTCATGTTCATTGTTGTTTTGCAAAGATTTAAAATGCATTCATGTACAAAACCATTGCTTTGCTCAATAAACCTTTTCTTTGGCGATGTTTTCAGTGCTGTTGCTAAGCACTGTGGTTTGCTAAAACTGCCTAATTTTCATGGAAACTGGACCCTTAGAGCAGTTTTCAATTGAGTGCCACCACACCAATACCAAACCAATTATTTACCAATTGGACTATTCAGCCTATCTCAAACTAAAACCAAAGTAAGGGTACATATGAATGTTGTGCCGCGTAGCACTATGAACACAAATAATGGAACAGAGTAAATTAAAATGCTGATTGAACCCATGAATAACCCACTGGCCCCAGTAAAGGGAATCAGGAAACCTCACAAGGTAAAGAAAAAATCTTTTAACCTCTTTGGGAATCTAACTCACAACCTCCGGATTAGATCTACCGTTACTCTGCTGACTGAGCTATGAGGCTGGGCAGAGAAAGCCGGGGTCGATTGAGGTGGTGAATCACGGCGAAGAGAAAGTAAGGGTACATATGAATGTTGTGCCGCGTAGCACTATGAACACAAATAATGGAACAGAGAATTAACTCTGAAGTGTAAATTAAAATGCTGACTGAACCCATGAATAACCCACTGGCCCCAGTAAAGGGAATCAGGGAACCTCACGAGGTAAAGAAAAAATCTTTTAACCTCTTTGGGAATCGAAAGCACGACCTCTGGATTAGATCTACCATCACTCTGCCGACTGAGCCATGAGGCTGGGCAGAGAAAGCCGGGGTCGATTGAGGTGGTGAATCACGGCGAAGAGAAAGTAAGGGTACATATGAATGTTGTGCCGCGTAGCACTATGAACCCAAATAACGGAACTGAGAATTAACTCTGAAGTGTAAATTTAAGTGCTAATTTAACCCATGAATAACCCACTGGGCATTAGCCCTAGTAAAGGGAATCAGGGAACCACACAAGGTAAAGCCCAGCCTCGTAGCTCAGTCGGCAGAGTAACGGTAGATCTAATCCGGAGGTCGTGGGTTCGATTCCCACCAAGGTCAAAACATTTGTTCTTTACCTCGTTAAATTAACACTTCAGAGTTGATTCTCTGTTGAGTTAAGTGGTTCATACTGTCAAAACGTACACTGGTTTCCATAGCATTGAGTAACCAGGGGTCTTTCTACTACCCCCTAGGTGGAATGCTGTTCCTATTTGATAATATTTTATTACTTTTAAGTATCTCAATAAAATTATAATTTTATAGCATAACACAATCATAAACATCAGGTGGCTGTTACCTAGCTCAGAGGATTCCACTTGTTTTGAAATGATTGATCTCAGGCAAGGAGGTGGAATTCCAGCACCTACAGCAATCACTCCACCTACAAAAAGCAAACAGCATCACAGTAAAGGCATTTTCAATCATTGCTGCGGTGACTGACAACAATTTTGACCTGATAAAAACAAACTTGATTTTAACTTTAACTTAATAGGCAATGAGCTTGGCGAACTTTTTTTTTTTTATTGCAGAAAATATGTAATTAGGTAAACCCTTTAAATTTCTTTGCCACCTTATATTTGCAAATTTGAAATTGTGCTGAAACCCCGCCAGAGATGTTCTGAAACTTGTTTCTCAATTATTATGCTTGCTATAACTTGGTTACGATGTGGCTATCAATGCTGAGCTCTGTTTGCGAGGAAAAATACATGCTGTAAGCCATAAATGGGAAAAATTTGGGTTTGTAAAACATAGCTGCTTTAATTTCAACTTAAAAAGACAAACCTGGCTTGCAGAGCTGAGGTAAGGAAAATTGCCAAAAATATTAATAGTTGCTTAAATTAGGAATGATCAAGTCAGATTTAACTCGAAAAATACAGCCAATGAGCTCTTGTCCAACCTATGAAAACAATGCTGAACCTGAGGCAATAAGACATTTAACCAAAGAGGCGAATTTGGGGTGGAGGAACCAGCAAAGGTGAAACTCAAAAGCAAACTGTTTCCAAAACTGTTTGTTTATGATATCATGCACATTTACCATGCATGTATGCAACATTGAACAAGATTAAAATGAAAGCAAGCAAGAGCAAAGATGTTTGCTTTGCTCCTAGTAAAAGAAAAAGGCAGGCAAATGCATAAAACTCTTACTTGTGAAACAATTAAATCCCTTTTAAGGCCACAAATACTAACCAACAAACATCATCCATCTGTTTGATGAAAATCCAATAAAAAGATAAAAACCAGTAGATATGAAAGCGCCAAAAATAGCGATGGAAAAATCAGACCACTTAAGAACTTTTGTCATTAGAGGTATTCCTAAAACCACTCCAACACCTTTTAGAAATAAACCCTCAGCGAGAAAGTAACCAATAAGTGATGGACTGAAGTTCAGTGGGCTGTGCTTGCTGTAGAGGACAGTAATATCACCAACACCACCAAACACTGAAAACATTAAAGCACAGAACATTCAAGGTAGGATTCATTAATTAAGAACACTGTGCATAAAGAAAATAAAGGAAGTCTCTGCCAAAACTGAGAAGGAATGTATGCATGCTCCACTTAAACTGTAGGGTCTGGAATTCTACAGCTAAAAGATCAATAACTGATACATGCTTATAGGGTATTGCCTAGAGTATGTTTAAATGCATGACACAGTTCTAGAGAATATCCAAATCCGAACAATCTGAGGAGTGGGGGTGATATCTCGGGCAAGCCAAAATTCGTAAAGAGAACTAAAGAACAGAATAAAGCTCAAGTGAACTTTATGTGGGTATGTGGGGTCAATGATCTGTGAAAGGTATACATATAGATACTGTTTGTTGTTTATTATATCGTCAGACAAGAAAAAGCTTAAATTCACTGAAACCTACTCAATCAATCTTTTGATTGATCGATCGATGGATCGGTTTGTCAGTCACACAGTCAATTCAGTTGCTACCTCTAAGGTCTCCTAATGGTTTATGCACTGGACTCTGGATTAAGTGGTCTGGGTTTGAGCCTTGGCTGGGGTCACTGTATTGAGATCTTGAGCAAGATAGTTTATTCACAGTGCCTCTCTCCACTCAGGTGAATAATGAGTACAGGTAAACTTAATGCTAGGGGGTAACCCTGCAAGGGACTAACATCCCATCCAGGAGGAAGTAAAGATACCCCTAGTCACTTTGCTATCAAGGAGTGAATCTCTCTGAGTGTGTATAACACAGCGGGGTTGATAGCATGTATGTAACCTGGTAAAACTGACCCTTAGTACTTACACCAGAGAAAGCTACCCAGGGTGCGAAATTAACATTCGCAAACTCTCAAAATGCAAGTTATTTTGATAATCTGTGAGTGAGAAAAATATCAACTAGGCAGCAAACGTTTGTGAGTTAGAATCATGCAGATCTCCCAAACATTTGAAAAGAATTTGCTAGTGGTCTCAACAGTTTGCTAGAGGAAAACATTTTACTGGCAAAACTTTGCAAGTGCATTAAAAAGTTAACTTTGAGCCGGGGGGGGGGGGACTCGGGACTTCAAGTGACTGGTGATCGAAGGATTTTTTGGGTTTGAAATTTTCAATTCTGGGATTCATTTGGGCACGAAAATGTGCTAAGTACTTTTTTGGTTAGCTTGACTTGAGTAGGTTTTTTAGGGTATTAAAAAGAATTGGTAGTGCCCTGGCTGCATAGTTCTTTTAATAAAATACAAACAAATGTGTTTTGCTGTTGTTAATGTAGTCTGCATCGTCCCGTGGTGCCTGGCCATGTACAAGACTTCAACCGAACACCAGTGTTCAATTTCCGATGTTTTTCTTTGTGTTATAGCACTACCCCTTTCTGGAACTTTTAAATGGATTTTTTTGGGGGTTAATTTTTGGTCCAAGGATTTTTTTGGGGTTTTGCTGGAATTTTTGGGGGGTCTTGACTATTGGCTCCATTCGATCACCTCTGCCACTCTAATCGAGTGTACCCCCCCTGGTACTTCGAACCCTGGACATTTTGATTGGTTGGCTGGACATTTTGATTGGTTGGTTTTCTTCTTTGTGGCTCGGTTCCAGAAATCGCACTGTAATAATTTATGATCAAAGCTACTCACATAGTACAATCAAGAAAAATATGCCGAACATGACCACCAGTAAATTCAGTCTCTGATTTTGAGGTCGTTGCTTGGCTACAACTCGGAAGCAAGCCCTGAGGTGATTGTGCACAGCAACTAAGGCCCAGTTTCCTTCTTGATTTTCTTCGGGAAAGTAAGACTCCGGAAGAATTAAACTAACGTATAGAATGACGATAACGTTTAGGCCTAAACACAAACCGAAAGCCGCCATAAAGCCCTGATGTTCCACAAGCACTCCACCAATTAGGTCACCGACAGTGCCTCCAAAAAATATCATGGATTCCAGAATGGCAACTCTCAGAGTACGCTGAGATTTATCAGTGATATCAGAAATATAAGAGAAAACACCGAGGAGTGTTGTAACAAATCCACCAAAAAAACCCGAAATGCAGACTCCGATGAGGATGAAATTCACGTCAAGCGAAAAATACCCCGCATTCAGCATGTAATTGATGTAAAGTAGAACGCTTCCAACGGAAGGCAGAATTAGCACTGTTTTACGGCCGACTCTATCTGACCAGGAACCCAAGATCAAGGATGCAGCAATAGAAGGTACCATCAGCGAGACAGATTGATACACAATCCATTTCGACGTTTTTTCGTGCACAAAATCCTCTTGTGACTTGGTCAGGTTTTTGCATGTTTCGGCGTCATACTTATCTTGACAGATCTTTTTAAATGCTAGCTGCTGCACAAGTTGAACGGACATGATAGTGCAAAGCATATAAAAGAAAAGAACGGGCTCTACTGTAATTTTCCGAAAGTCTATCGCCATTGTTGTTTTTTGTTTGAACAGGGTACAAACGAGATGGCTTACATGCACAAGTATAATGTTATCCACTACCGCTGATTACTTCGCGGGCTCTTTTCAAAAGTTTCTTTTCAATATGGCGGATAGCTACAAGCAAGTGAAAGTTGGCCGTCTAAAACTGAAGGGATTAGACGATAGCTCTCAGAAAAAGAAGCATAAGAAGAAGAAACGTGAGAGGGAACTAGAAGAGCCAACAGACGTCGATGCACTTCGCCATGGAGGATGGAGAAAAGTCGAGAACTTCCAAGAAGTTACTGGTAGCATCGCTTTACAAACTTTTAAGAAATCTTACGTGGAGGCATTAAATACTGGTCTGTTTACTCTTGGTGAATTTAGAGATGATGGCGAGAACTCACCGGCTCCTGTTGAAGTTTTTACAGCTGTCCCATTGTCGGAAAAGAAAATTGCGTTAAAGTCAGGCTATGGTAGGTAACAAACATACAGTACATAAGCTTTCATGTACATGTCATATCATCTCTTATCGCCCAACTTTGCTCTGCTACAGCCATGACAAACGCCTTCCTCTGGAAATAAGATGCTGATCACTGTCATGGGATGCATCTGAACTAGAAGGCAAGGGTGTTTCAAGAAAACAATGGCCCCCTGTCAGCTGAACCCCTTGTGAAAGCTGAACCCCTAATCAATTTAAAAGCCCTGGGCTCTCACTGGGATCGATTTATTAATTTCTGTGACAGTTCTGAGAGAAAGGCGGTCAAAAACCTACCTTACATCCTCCAATTTCAGGTAGGCAGGTCAGCTGTGGTGGCCAGTAGGGGGCCAGCTGACTAAGGGGTTCAGCGTTTATTTGAAACCCATTATAGGGAGTTATTCAAGGGCAAAATTTATAGGGGATATGTGGTGGGAATTAGATCATCCATGTGCAAGATCCAGAAATGGGTTTAACTCATCAAAGTAGGCTCATGATTTGCAGTATCTGTGACAACTGTAGAAGTACCAGTCAATCTGGTAACAATCTTTAAAATTTTTTATCCAATCATAATAGGAACTTGGCTGATTAATATAATTTGTGGGTTGCCTGGCACAAATGTTTTGCCAATTCATACAACTTCTGCTAATGGTGAAAGTGGTAGAAGATCCATTCACAATCTGTCATCTGCATGTAGTACTTGTACCAAAAACAAAACTCTCAGAACTAAAGTTAAAAGAAAAGTATGGAAATCAGTCAAGAGAGTCTGAAACTACACAGAGCATTTGCTGACAAACCCACTCCATGGCTGATAATCTTTTATTTTACAGGAAAGTACATGTCTGTGAATATGATGGGAAATGTCACTGGTCGATCTGAAGCTATTGGCCCTCAGGAGCAATTTGAGTGTGTATTTGAAGAGGATAAAGTTGCTCTTGAAACCTACAATGGCTGTTTTTTGTCTGTCACTGAAGATGGACATCTCTCAGCGACCAAAAAACTTGTCAGCGAAAAGGAGACATTCTATATACGTACCAGTGTGCCAAAAGTGTAAGTGGAAGTGTATTTTTTTCATATTGGTTGTAGTTTGATTTTGTTTATTTGAAGTTGAGTGACAGAGCAAGTTTATTCATATGTTCTTTTTATCTAATGATTCATAATCAACATGACAGTTAACTTGGAGAAACTTGTTAACTTGGGGTGAGTTAACAGACAAACCGCTTACGTAAACAAACTAAAATAGTGTAGAAGATAATAATTATTACCTTGGTTCCACCTTGATCACCAGAACAATGATAAACTTGGAGAAACGTGTTAACTTGGGATGAGCCTCTCCCTGAAAAAGTTCGGTCAAGGTGGGAGTGTTGGAAATGTGATCTCCTACGCCTTTACTTCTCAAAAATGGGAATATATAAGTCCAAGTGTTCCATTAGCTGCAGCCAAAACTGGGAATAACTTTCCCTTTGAGTTGCAGTGGATGTGGTTTGTCAGCAAACAGTCATTATCAAAAAAAAACCACGATGAAACTGTTGGTGGTATCCGAAGCAATGACATGCATGGATGGCCAACTAGCACTGTAAGAAATGTGTGGAGACCTGTAGGGGGAATTTGTCGGTCAATCACTCTAGAGAATTTAAGGGCTAACTGGCTTGTTCAAACCTTTGAAATTAAGGATTTGCATTTCAATGCAGTAACTGTAAATTTTTTTATCAAACAGTTGCTTCTTTGTGATTCAGTGGGTTGCCACCTTAAGACTAATCAGCTATTTGCTAACTGAAAGTTTTTACTGGCATTTACCAGTTTTTAAGTTATTTTTGCATTCACTGTAAAGTGTTTGATGATAATGTTACCAGTGCACTGAAGAAAAGAAGTTTAATTGACCTTTTCTGTGAATAGATCAATTCTCAGTTGGCTTGATAGCTCATTTGCTGGAAGACTGCTCTCTATATATCATATCATATCAAACCTGACATTTTTTTGGGTTTTTGATTTGATTTTAGCTTTCTGTGCTGGTTTCCACAGTTTAAAATATGTTCAAAATATGGAATAATGGATAAATCCAACTGTAAATTCGACTGTAATAAGATATAAACCTATTGTTTATTGCAGCAAAGTGTCTACCAGTAGTCTACCAGAGGATGAAAAGGATCTACGAAATCATGAAATCAGTTTTGTCAAGAAATTCCAAAGTTTTCAAGACAGAAACCTGCGTTTAAGTGAGCAGGAGACAAGCAAACTGAAGAAAGCGAGAATGGATGGAAAGCTTCATGAAGAAATGTTGGATAGGAGAGAAAAGATGAAAGCAGATCGGTATTGTAAATAAAATGGACAAAGGCATTCACACACATTGTAATAACTAGGGCTTGAGACTAACTTTTAACCTTGCTAGCCCAGTGGCTAGTGACAGGTTTGATTCACTAGCCAGTATCCTCTAATATCCATCATCAAGTCAAGTCAAGTAAATGCTAGCCTGTATAGCTTGCAGTATGCTTTGAATGAACAACTGGCAAACACAAAGTTTTCATGCCCTTGATTGTCACACAACTACCATCAAAGCTTCGGAACTGGCACACTAAAAAACATTCTCTGCTTTCAAAAATACTGATTCACGATTTTCTCGAAAAAAATAATTTGTTCCACCTTATTGCTATACGTTGCAACCATATGCATCCATTTTAAAATTACAGACGTCACACAACAACGAAAGCCAAAGTTTTCGGTTTCAGTGAGAAATTCTCACAGAACTGCGCAACTTACCGTCGAAAAACATTCCTTTCTTTCAAAATGAGGATTCAGGATTTCTCATGAACAGAGTAATTTGTTCCATCTCGACTTTATTTACAAACTCCAAACATAGACATCCATATTATAAAGGCATCATTCAAATGTTCAAACTACTGCAAATTTTTCAAACATCACGATCCCTAGAGTTCTGAAAGATTTCAGGCATAACTTATTATTAGCCATGGGCAGTTTGTCGTTCTTTGCTTTTTACTCAGGGGAAAAACAAACAAAAAAGTCAATCATTCTTTGATTCGCATTTCAAGAAATTAAAATTCTTGTTTGGGCCAATAAATTACATATTACAGAATATTTTGCATGCTTTGACTCAATTTCATTTCTTGAAAAATTTGAAATTAAATTTTAATTGGTTTCCTTTGGGCCTCCAGTGCTCACATATTTTTCACTAGCCATAATGGCTAATGAAGCACAAAAACCACTAGCCAAAATGAAATTTTTACTGGTCTGTGGCTAGTTGGCTACCGTTAGTCTCGAGCCCTGAATAACTAAATAAAGAGATTCATTTTGTCATTGATAGTAAAAGTAATGAATGATGTGACTTTTAACATTTGCTGTACTTTTAGTTTTTCCTAGCAAATTCAACCCACTACTGGTGGAACAGAGAATTAACTCTGAAGTGTAAATTCCTTATAAAAAACGATTTAGATAAACATTTAAGCAAGTAAATTAACAACCTGAATGCTTTCATGCTAATGTATTTTCTCACTTTCGAAATCTATAAATATGCCTTTCAGTTATTTCTAATTTATTCATTTGACAATGATGACATGAAGTCGTCGAAACGTCATGTTGTTCTATTATCGTTAATTTTCTTGCTGAAGTGTAAATTAAAGTGCTAATTGAACCATGAATAACCCACTGGGCGTTAGCCCTAGTAAAGGGAATCAGGGAACCACGCGAGGTAAAGAAAAAATATTTTGACCTCGGTGGGAATCGAACCCACGACCTCGGGATTAGATATACCGTTACTCTGCCGACTGGGCTACAAGGTCAAACAGAGAAAGTCGGGCACGATTTAGATGGTGAATCGCGGCAAAGGGAAAGTAAGGGTACATATGAATGTTGTGCCGCGTACTGTTGGTTTGTTTCTTTCATTTTTATCAAATCATTCGTTTTCAGTTAAAGAAATTATTTTTTTCAGTCTAATCTCGGATTTTAGTGTGGCTCTTTTCACTGTAATAATATATTCTGATTGTTTTTCTTGTAGTCTCTGTTGCTATTAGTGTTTTCTATTTTTAGTGTTGTAAAGTATTTTAAAGTTTTCAAGCCTCGTACTATTAGCATGTCTATACATATACTATTACTCTGTATGTTAGAACGCAGACAGCCCAAGGACGATCATCTTGCATAATAGGGGTCATGAAAGAGACTTTGTTTGGGAATATTTACGTAATTATTATATCATTGGTTTTAAGAAGTAGAAATGCTGTAACCTTCTTAATAAAATTCCTTCTTACTTCTGCAGTGCATTGCTTGTTGTCTGATCACTTTTTTCTGCTGATTTGAAGCAATATTAGTGAGTTATTCTGACTCATAAGGAAAAGGAAACCTAGGAAGTGACAACTCACCTCAAAAATCACTTCAGCAGAAAGGAGTAAGAGGCAACAAGTAATATGCTGTGGAACTAAGGTAGGGCATTTTTTATCAAGAGCTTTGTAGTAATTGTACCTTGTTAAACTGATTGTTAATGTTGCTAAACAAAGTCATAATAGATTTCGCTCTGACAGCCCTTGCACAAGATGTTTGTCACTTACACTAGGGCTGAGTGGATAAAATCATCCAAAATGTTTTTTTTTAGTCAATGACTAGTTATTTTCCCCCAAACTGGTTTGTTTACGAATGAATCAGCATTAAAAGTGAGCATTAGAATTTTATTGGTCAGTTGTATGCTAGAGTACATAACAAGGCTGTTACTGGATGTCAGCAATAATATTTATTTTACTTCGTGCATTATTTCTTGTGAAATTAGACACATTGTACCTGCAGATGTTTGTAGGTATGAAGTAAAGTACACTTTCCAAGTCTGCTGTCCCTTAAAATCCAGAAGTCACATTTCACAAATTGATAAACAGTGGAAATCACTCCTAAAAAGAATATAATTAATCTCCCAACTAAGTCTGCACCAAGGTCGGAGCTTATCCTAGTTTCTGTCGCATGAGTCAACTAGGGGCTGCTCCCCCCTGGATGGGATGCTAGTCCGTCGCAGGGTCACCACCAGCATTAAATTTTCTGGTACCCATTTATTTGTACACCTGGGTGAAGAGATGCACTGTGAGAATGCTAAGGTTCAAACCCTGGCTGTTCGATCTGGAGTCAAGTGCACTAATCATGAGGCCACCATGCCTCCACAATCTCCCAACTAGCACTGTAAGAAATGTGTGGAGACCTGTAGGGGGAGTTTGCATGTCAATCACTCTAGAGAATTTGAGGGCTAACTGGCTTGTTCTTGACCACTATCCTTATTATAAATATACTAGTGTTCTATCTTGAATGCCATTCTCTGATTGGCTATGCTACTCACTATTATGTTTAGACAGTGAGTAACCAAGCAGCCTGTGCTTTCGAACTAATTGGCTGCCACTTTGCGTTTTTGACGAGTCTGTGAAGAGGATTAAGATAAAGGTTTTTAACGACTTGAATATTTATACTAAAACAATTAGATTATTGCCTCGCGATTTCTATGCACGATATACCTGACTTGGGCTCTGCCCTCGACAACTGTCATGTGATAGAAATCTCGAGCTCCTAATCTAATTGTTAAATACATCCACTAGAAACACGTAGAAGCATTTAAATATTTTTATTCAATTTCCTACCAAAAATAGTTATGTCCGAAGATATTTTATCAGCATTGCACACACTGGTGATGATTAATTTCTTTTTCAAGTTAAAGCAAGATAAAAAGATCGATAAAAACGTTTTTCAGCATTTGAAATCTCCCATGCTTTCGGTTGCTTTGTAATGAGGGCGTGCTTCTCTCATTATCGACTCCATCCCAATCACACTATTTTATTCCTCTTAGCAGCCAATAAAATATAATGCTATTTTGAGTTATAAATTATGTGGGTATATATTAGCACGTTTCTTGACGCTGTTTTCGTGTTTTTTTTTCAGAAGCAAGATTCAGTTTTCTTTATAGTAAAAGTAAAAATTCGGCAAGCTTTCTTAAAGGCAACCAGAAGAAAAATAGTACTTTGTCTGCCGGTTAGATTCCGAAATTAGACGAAAGGCTGGTTTGTCTTCGGAACGTTTTTTCTGGCTGCGCAGGCGTTTCTTTGTGTTATTTGCAGCCTCTGTCATTCCCGTTAATGCATGTGTTTGAGTTCCAGTCTGGCCTACCTTGAGATCAAACGCCCCTCGGAGTTCATCACTAGGCACTGAAGACAACACTTATGAATTATTTTTCTTCTGATTGCTTTACCTTCCTAAACAAACATGTTATTATGTAGTTTGTTTTTCCATTGGTATCAGCTTTGCAAAGATGGCTAAAAATATCTTTAAATTATTACGCTGGTAATTTCTACGCGTATACATATTAAATATACTACTGACTTTCTTTGTCTGCAAAACATTTTCCAAATATTTCGTCGCGTAATTATAATTGATGTGTAAATAAACTTAATGGAAAGATGAAATAAAGGAGCGAAAGTGTTCTTTGGATATAAAAACTCTTGCAGTTGTAAATGTTCTAAATTATTTTGTTCACTGTTGTTCTGTAAAACATCTAACAAACAAGCAAAATAACTGGGAAGACCAGAGATGGCGTTCTGGCCATTTCCTTAGTGTTGGATATTTAAATAACCTTTAAATTAGTCTACTTTGATGATTGTCGACTCCTAAGCTATGCTGCCGTCAAAACTGATATTTTCTAGTAACCTTTTGATGTGTACTTCAAAGTCACATTAAACCTATTTTCGCATTCTTGACATACTGTATTTTATTGCTTTCATCTTAGAAAAAAATGATTGTCTTTGTTACCACATCACACTCGAGCAAAATTGTCGTTAACGAATTGTGTTATTTTTTCCACGAGTGACTCTGAAATGTCCATTGCCTCTTCTGCTTGGTCGTTAGTGAAGGCATCGGACGCGATCACCTCACCCCGGTGGAAGTGGGGGTACCTGGTTTGCTCATAGTAATTCTTGAGTTTGGCGGCTAGGAGAGGGATGTCCTCAGGAGACCCATTCAACTCTGTTATCTCGTAGGCAAGGTTCAGGACATCATGTGTTTCTAGTTGGCTCTCGGCAATGCCACAGGCTGCGTACAGGGCACTTTTGAGCACTTTTTCGGTTGCTTGTTGGCATAAGAAGCAAACCAAAGCAGGAAATTTGGGTACTTGAGCGTGTAAATGCTTAGCCGCATTTAGATCTTCCCTGGCTTGTTTCATCCATCGCTTTGCTTCGTTTCTCTGAGGGTTGGTCGACCGCTTCGAATACGGGCTTCCCTGGTGTGTTTGCTGCTTAAAGGTGTTGTACGTTTGCCTTTCTTGTCGAGCACGCTGGTTCCACTGGTTGAAGAAATCATGGAAGCCACTGGCTCCGTCTTGTTTTCCTCTTTCCTTGGCATCTCGTAGATTCTCTCTCCACGAGTTAGGAAACAGCTTTTCCATTCTCTCTATTTCGTTTAGCAGGAATTGCATGACATCATGGCTAATGTCACAACCGATATTCTTATCTGGATGCCATCGAAGAAACAAACGTTTTATGACCTTCCTTCTTTCCGTTTCAGGTAACTTCCAAGCTTCCCATAGGGTCTCTTTGATTTCTTTCTTTGCGCTCTCAAGGCGTTCATTTCTGCTCGCTGCTCGACGCTCTGATTCCTTGGGGTCTCCAGTAAAGACTGTCATTTCACGCGATTCCGAGAGTTCAGGTACTGCAGTGGGCACTTCAGAACTTGATCTATCGAACTTGTACAGGTCAAGTACACTGACTTCAAAAAGGCGAGGCTCTCCAATATCGATGCGATATTTAGCCTTGAAGTTAAATCTGCTTGTCTCCATGGACCCTTTACGATTTGGTACTTTCCTAACTACTTTTGCATAGACGTAGAGGGGTTCACTGTCATCAATTCTGCCATCTCCAGTTCTTCGCTCTTTCTCGTAGCCAACGATTTCACCTTGTCGAAAGAAGTATTCGATATCTTGCCTGAGAAGATGATGATACATAACAGGAATCTCGGATCCAAGAACAGGCTCGGTCGTCCGCGCCTCGCTTCCCATGAGATCTTGAGCTACGCCACATCTGTCAAGTGATGGAAGTATCTCGTCTGGGACCCTGCATGCAAGCATTGCCTGAAGATAGATCTCCTTCTCGATTTGGTTATGAATTAAACGATTCACCTGAAAGCATAGTTGGATGTGGAGGGGATTTTCGTCTGTGCCATGCCTAATAAACAACTCCCATTCCCCACTCTGTTCTTCTAAGAAACAGTCTTGCGTTTCGTTACTGTGCTGAAGCGGGCTGCCAGATTCCAGGTGTATCAAGTGAGTGTCAAGTGATGCCATGCACGTCACACTCAGGGAGCTGCAAAGGACCTGTACTTGTTCTTTGACTTCCTGCGGTAGATTGGGAGTCTGTCTCTGATGACGGATAACACGAAGAATCCCATTCACTAGCTTAGGAGAAAGCAAGATGTTTCGATATCTGTGAACGAATGGGCAAGGATCTGAGCCAAGAGAGTTGTCCACGATGCACCGCTTTTCTCTACAGCTCGGATGTATCTCTTCCCGCAGCAAATTCTGAATGGTCTTGGCCCTGAGACGCAGTGGTAGAAGACCGAGAAGGTACGATAGGCGGTCTGCAGTCAACTCTCCTTCCCGACTGATATCGACAAAATCACCGGCAAAGTCTCTCGCACGCCGTTCAAAACTTGGACAGTCGTGAAAGATCAGTTCGTTTGATGGCTTAAGAAAACCGTTCTTGCTGGGTAAGTACAGCTCATTTAGTAATAGCAGATATCTCGTTGCTGCTTCTTCACTTTTCTCTTTCACTAGGAGAGACAGAGTAGTAAAAAATCCATGCGTTGCCTCCCTGGCCACTCTTTTCTCGTTAGGTTCCATGTGCTTATCTTCGCAAACCTCCTTCAGTCTTCCTAGGATATCAGCAAACTGTAATGGCGTTGGTTTCTCATTTGCTCCCAGTCTCTTCAGTAAATGCTCAAAATGACCATATTCTCGTGGTACCTTGTAGAAATAAGGTGGCAGTTCCGTTGTTGTCTCAAACGCCAGCTGACTCCCCGCCACAAACACGCGGCCCTCTTCCACAGGAATGCATGGTGTCTTCATGAGAATATTGCCAACAGCAAGGCAAGACTTGTTGCATCTTTCAGACAGTGAGGTTCCTGGGCAATTGCATTCGCCTTTCAAGAAACTGAACGCCTCGTATATGACATCATGTAGAAGCTCCCTTTGCTCTTTCGGAGTGTCTTTATGGACATTTCCACTGTGGGCTTTTGTTAGAACAGCAACGTGATTGATAACTTTATCCAGCGGAGGCAGAAAGGCAACTCCGAGGTCTTCCAATACTTGTTTATCGGCAGTATTTGGAGTAGCCCAAGTTGGAAGAAGGGGAACGCAAGTCCACGCAAGTTTCTGCTGTTCGCAGGGTACGGCGCCATGGAACTCGGTGAAAGGTGGAACGTCGTCCTTTTTAAGGCACGCACGCTGTGGCTGTAGGGCTTTCAGTTCGTCCGATGCAATTTCAGCCGCCACAAATTTGATGCTGGAAACAACATTTAGAAAGCTAGCATCATGCAAATCGTCTTGTTGAAACAGACATGTCACGAGTGTTTTTGACTTCTCCCTTATCTGGGGATCTCTATATCTGGCTATTGCTTCAGAGGCCAATGATTCGGCAAACTGAAGGAATTGCTGTTGTGTAACATTGTGCTTCAATCCAATCTGCCGAAAAAACGGAAGCCAGTTTGACAGTCGGTACTCTCCTGATGGGAAATTACTCAGAGGGAGCATTTCTTTGAATACAGGATTCTCGGGATCGTAAAATTGGCCCGCAGGAACAAGTCGGTTACTTTCATCTGGTAAAATACAGGCTTCTCGAAGAGCAGCGAGTAACGTGGTCCTCTCACTTGAACTCTTCAAGGTGACAAGGATTGTGTCCCTGATGTACATCAACACTTCTTGAACACCTGACGCTGACATTGCGTCAAGATTTGGCAGGATATACTTCACAAAGACATCTACTTGCGTTAGCTGGCTGATGTCCAATGCCTTGTACAGTGGTTCAATTTCTTGAATAGCTTCCAAAAGCACACAGCTTTCTTTCTCTATGCGTTCTTCGATCTCTTCCAGTGAGACGCACTGTGGCAAGTCAACAACATACGAAAAGGCATACGAATCAAGATTGGTAAGTCTACCATTCAACGTCTTGTACAGTGGAAGCTTCTTCAAAAAGGATTGGTTGCTATACACGGTGGTTACGTCCTCTTGCAGGAATCTTAAGAGAGTTACGATTTCCGCTTGTGCAAGTTCGCATTTAAATGCATCACCTTTGGACAAGTAATGTAAAGTACTGATTACATCCTGTCTTGAGTATGGCTTTGCGAGGTGGGGTGATACAATCAGTGAAGCATCATCTTTGCTTATTCCTGGAAGAACGGTAAAATCCAGTTGAGCACTTCCGAGCTTGCACAAAATTCTTACCAGCCTGTCCTCATCGTAAATGCGGGTACTCAAATCCAACACGGTTTTACCGAGAGACACTGGCGCAAGGGTGCCATTAGAGGTAGGGATAATAGGCCAGTCCTCGAGTGGACGAAGAGTTTCGGATGCGTCTTCTGGGTCTTCAAAGCTTGACTGTCGCTCTTGGTATGTTGTGATAATCATTTCCCACAACATTGTCAACCATTCAACAGATGGTATGGTATTTTCACTTGGTTTCCATGAGACGTGCTTGTCGACCGCAAACCACCTTGATGGAAAGATTTGGATCAGATATGGCGCAATCGATTTCGTATCAAAACGTTTGAAGACTCTGGATTTCCAAATGTCATTTCTTGAAAACTTGGAAAATATTGGAGTGAATTCTTTATGGACAAAGAGGTCTTTCTGTGAAGACATAAGACTTGAATATGGTGTGAGGAAAACTGGATTGTTGGAATCAAATTGTCTGAGTACTTCGTCGTCGGTAAGAAGAAGAGGCAACCCGTTTAAACGCTGTAGGAAGTTTTCATCCTTCATGCAGTATTCCACTAGTAGTTTGAGATAACTGGCATGTCTAAAGGTGCTATTATCTATTGAACAGGGAAGCACATCAATGTAACGCGTAGCTTTTACAAGGAACGCCATAACGATGTCAGGACTCACAGTTTTTACAGTTGCGGTTGATTCTTTAAAATTTGAGTAGATTTTCGGCGAAGCGTTAACGATTGGAACGCCAACCTTCAATAGGAGTTTCTCCAGGTCTGGGATGGAAAGGAGGCTGAAAAACGCTTGTTGGTCTTCCTTGTCACTACAGGTTGGAACCCAAAAGCATGGACAGACTGGCTTTGTGCTGTACTTAGTAAAGCTACGATTGGGGGACGCAACATCAATGAGCGGTGGTTCCTCTCTGATAATGGGGAGAACAGGTTGGTTAGAGCTTGCTAGCAGTCTGTATACGGTTGTGGCAATATCCTTCCATTCAGTATGAATACTCTCTGGATCTGGAAAGATACTTTGGTACCACTTCAAGCCACTTGCAACATCAGTGATATGATCGAAGTACCATGGATCTCCTTGTGAAATTCCAGGTATGTAGGCCCTTGCACTGACAATCAACTCCGCATAGGCTGGAGCTAAAACGTGTTTCTTGATGAAGTTGTTCCACTGAGTTCTCTGGCCCTGGCCACCTTCATCTTTCCAAAGGTTCCGTCTAGAGTTATCGAGTACAAATTGCCCATTGACTTGAACAGGGAGACCTGTTTCAATCGGTAACGGGAGGAAGCAAAAAGCACGATGAGTCTTGCTGGCTTGGTTTGTTTTGTGCTCACTGAAGGAGCGTCTTCGTCGTGCTGGCGTATCGTTTGTGGCTACACGGGCTGCCACCGCTGCTCGGGGAAGCAGACCGTACTTGCTTCCTTCTGGAATTACTGGTTTTTCGCCATGCAAACGGGAGCCAAGGCACTGATGAATAAGCCATTCCTCTCTTCTTCCAAGGGTATCTTGAATCGTGTTTGTGTACGTAATTCCGAACCATGGAATGCTGTTTGCTTTCAGATTCTTGCATCGTATGACTTCTGCGTCGAGAGCATGGATCTTCGGTACATCTGTGGTTAAAATTGTTGCAGCTGCTTCGTAGCGTCTTACTAATCTGTTATTTTCTATCCTAGAAATGCTAATTTTGGTGACATTTTTAAGAAAGAGGAGGATATCGCGGATCTCCCCTTCAAAAATTGTGAGCAGTTGGTCAATGTTCGAACCAGTGAAGGCCTTGGAGGAGATTTGGGACTCTTTAGCAATCAAATCTGTTCTTATAGGAAGGCGGAACATGGTAGAGTTTTTTAGTTCAAAAAACTCTTCTAGGTAGCCGGGTCGAACATCGGCAAAATTATTCCAGAACTCTTCATCAAGCGGATCAAATCGACGTCCAGGGAACTCCAATGTTGCGTCAGGTGCGTATCGGGCGTGTGGATCGAGAACGCACAACGTCTCGCCGTTTGTAACAAAGCTTGGGCAATCAGTAATATGGTATACCGCGTTAAACCCGATTCCATATTTTCCGGTCTTTTCAGGGCTGTCAGTCTTGCTTCCGATGCCAAGCCTTTGTATGCCTTCAATGTCCTGTTCAGTGAACGCACAGTCGTTGTAAATACACAGTGCAGGCCCTTGAAGATCTTTCCATCGTTCTGACAACACACGGGTGGTACCATGTTGACGCGGGTCATGTACAAAATGCACTTCTGTCGCCCCAGCGTCATCTGCATTTTGGATGATTTCTTTAAGAATGCCCACGTCACATGGATATGACTCAAGTACCTTTTTCAGTCGATTCGTAAGGCGTTCACTCTGACCAAATGGACTTCCGATGCAGTGGGAATATTTATCCAACTTTTGTTCTCGAATAGTATGGGCTCCTAATCTGTGGGCTAATATCCCGGAGATGTCACTGTGAACACACCTTTTTTGGTCTTGGTGGGGCATCCAAGGAGCGTCGTTGATGGCAAGCTCCCCCACAGGTGTTAGGACTAAATCTGCATTTGGCAAGGGAAGATGACCCAAATAGGAGCTTAGGGCAACATTATTCATCACCGCGATTTCCTCCAGGAAGGCTTTCACAGTCTTAAACTCTTGTGAAGTAAGGGGCTGACCTTGTTTTCTTTCCTCAAGAACGAAAAGAGCATCAATCATATCCTCTCCAGAAAAGGTTTCCTGAACTCCAAGTGCCTTAAAGAGATCCCTAAATTTCAAAGTGAAATCTTCTGGAAGGCAGTAAAAAAAGGGGGCTCCATTGTTATTCCATGAAAAGGCTACTTGATTTGATGTCACGAACTTGCTCTCCACAAATATCCACGGCTTTCCGCTTAAAAGGTCTTGAATCACTTGTTTGTCTGCTGTTTTGATTCGCTCTTGGAGAAATTGATAAACGGCTTGGCAAATCGTTCTGATACATTCCCTGTTGGCTGCGTCATATGTCACCATGCCTTCTACAGCATAGTACAGTTGCAGAAGGACGTTATTTACGGTTGCATGGTGACTTGTAAACCCTAATAGCTTAGCGACATCTTTGCCTACACGGTCACAGCCTGTCTCTGGGGACTCGTCCAAGACTGGGTGTACCGATCCTAGCAAAAAGATGGAGTCTTCGCGGACTAACTCTTCTGCAGATAGAAGTTTTTGTACTCCTTCTTCTGAACCCTTCCATGGCAGGGAGTACTCAGTAGGCTTAGCCATAACAGGAAGAAACGAAATCTGCGAAAGGTGTTTGCGTTGCGTTGGGCTTGGTGGAGATAACTTACATATGTTGTCGTTCAAATATTTAAGTAGGTTCTTTGACATCTGCAGGGCTTTGTCATTGTCGTGGGTGGCCAACGTGGCAATGAACATAGCTCTCTCACAAATCCCTTCCCATGTCAACAAACTGTCTACCATTCCCAGCTTTTTTAATGCGACGAGTCGTTCTGGTCTGAGGAAACTGGCTCCAGTTGGAAAGATATTTTCGTCCTCAAGATATAGGCTGCTCGCAGCACCAGTAGGATCAATTAGGTCTCCAGGCCGGGACAGCTGATAGCCCTCTGATGAAGTTGGAATACATCGAGATTCTTGCAAAGGCTTCGCGTACTTGTGAGAACCCCGCAAATATTCATCCAGTATGTGGCATGTGATTGGATCTCTAAGGTTGTTTGGCAGTTTGGCAATATTTGGAAGAAAGACGTCACAAACAAACTTGTCAAGAGTAACTGTCTGTTCAACAACTACTTGTTGGAGACTTTGGTGAAATGCGTTGGAAATAAATCCTGGAAACTGAACTACGCTGTAGCCACACTTACACATTATGGGGTAGCTTTCGGGAAACCTGGACACATTCTCGTCCAAAAAGATGCCATCTTTCACTGCTACCCACCGCGACTGACTCTTTAAAAGTGGGGCTGGACTGCTAGCTATGCTCTGGTAAACACTGTCAGCAAACTTTGACCAAGTCTTCGATTGCGCGTTTTGCATATCTGGCCAAAGAACGTCAAATGGAAATTCCACCACATTTCCTTGTCGATGGAGACTAACAATTCCTTCCAGAAGTTGAACGTACGCCTTTGAAGCAGCGTCTTCTAAAAGGTATTGGTTCCAAAGAACTTCAAGCGGCTTTTGTAAAGAATGACCACCACTGGTATCTTCCCAGAGATTGCGGCGATTGGTTGTCACAGCGAAGCATCCATTCACATGAACTGGAAAACCTGTTTCCACGCCCAGTGGTAGACCAAGAAATGCTTCACCCACTATTTTCTGTGGTCTCCACCACTTGTTCGTGTCTTTGCCTAATAGAGCAGCAACCTCAGCTTTCGGTAGCAAACCGTTTAGTTTCCCATCTTCACTCTTTGCCATGTCCAGTGATTTCCTATTGCCATAACATGAACTTACCAACCAGGCCTCTTTTGATAGTTGATTTTGTGAAGCCATCCACAAACCGCTGGTGAAGACTTGGGACTTAATTGACACTATTCGTGATGAATTGGTACGGTATTCAGGCCATTCCTGTTCAAAGACCCAGCTTCCATTAAGATCAGCTTCGAGTGAAAAATGGTTATTGTTTTCCTCCGATGGTATCCTGTCGCCTAGAGTGCTAATCGACGAGAATGTTTCCAATGTTTCCTTTTTCACCTCGAACACTGCATTTGGAAGTGAAGGATCTTGATCGGAGGATATCTGGAAGAAACTTATCTTACAGACATTCTGTAAGAAGAGCAACATCTTAGACGCATTTTTCTGAAGGCCCGAGATCAACTTATTAAAATGCTGCTCGTCGTAGTACTTGTTACAAATTTCGCTTTCACTTGCCTGTCTCATCGTCCTTAATGGCAACCTGAAAAGTGTTCCATCATAGAAGAATGGTTCTCCCTTCTTCTCAAATGTGCATCCGAATACCCCTTGGTAAGGTCTAAACTGATCTGGAAAGGCATAGAGTGCAACTGCGTTGCTCTTGAGATTCAAACGGATTCCGGGGCGAAACTTGTCCTTAATAAGATCTCCTAAATGACTTGTGTGTGGATCGAAAATGGCAATAAATTCACGACTGATAAAGCTTGGAAGATCAGTAACATTGTAGACTGTACAGAATCCAATTCCAAAGCGGCCTAGCTTGTCTTGATTTCCTATTTTGGTTGCTCCAGCAAGCTTGTTTATGTTCTCAAAATCTCTGTCTGTAAAAAGAGCGTCGTTGTATACCCACAGCGCTGGGCCTTGTGTCTCGGATAATCCAGGAGACATGAGCTTCTCAGCGTTGTTTTTCCTCCAATCAAGTAGAAACTTAACTTCCGTTGCTCCCGCATCGTCTGCATTCTGGATTAGTTCCTTGAAGGTCGCCATGCCATCAGTGTGGTCTTTAATAATATTTTTCAGTCTAGAGGTTACTGGCTCGAATGGTCCACTTTGCTGAAAGCCAAGGGTCTCAGTAACTGCTAACTTCCTGCTTAAAGGAGGTGTCCCTAAAAGCTGTGCCGTACCAGTGGAAATGGTCTTGTGTACAAGAAAAGCAACGTCACTTATACTGGCATCGTTGTTGCCTCGTCTCAGCCACTCGGCATCACAAAAGCTGACATCAGTACATGGTTGAAGAATAAGCCTGTCGTCCTCCGTTTGTATGGGAATTAAAACTCTTTTACGAATGTCAGAGGGGAGAGGTGTACCATCTTGTGTCAGGAAGTCCAGAACATCTTGAGTTAATCGAAGATCGCGCTTTACCTCCTCAATACTTCGTCTCTCTTCCGAGTGCCAGTCTCGAATCATGTGCAAGACGTCTAATGCTGATGACTCATTGAACGTCTCTTGAACACCGCAGCGCTCAAAAAAGGCGGAGAAGCTCTGGAAATCGTCAGACAGCACAAAGATGTAGGGTCTCAGATCCAGACGACACTCACTTTGTAACGCAATGCAGCTGGGCTTGGCAAAACCAGAACCATGCCACACCCAAGGCAAAAACGAATGTTCCTTTAGAACTAATACGGCTTCCGCTCTGACAATTTCGCTGGATAGGTGGCTGTAGATATCCTTCAGCATCGCTTGGAACTTCAGCAATTCAATTTCAGAAGATTTGTGCACTTGCTGTTGCCAAGTGGTAATAGCACCTTTCAGCTGCGCTAGGACGTAGGAAATTGGTGGCGGGAATGACCACCCGAAGGCTTTCTTGAGTTTCTCATCAAGACTTCCTCTAAGCACTGGCATAGCTGAGCCAACAACGTTCACCATGTCCGCATCTCTCATATCCTTTGGAGAGTACAGCCTTCTTGCAACACCAAACCAAGGCATGGATATCGGATACTTGCTAAGTGGCTCTTTAGACGCAGGAAGCCAGGGTAAGCTTGATAGTATGCTTCCAAGGGAGACTTTCTTTGCTGATCCGGAGCTTTCTTCTAACAGTACCTGGTGTTCAACAAGGTGTGAATTATCATTTAAGAACTGTAACAATGCCTCGGCCCTTCTTAGAGCTGACTGTTCGGGAGCTTGTGTAATCTGCTTTGCTATTAGAAGAACATCTTTGGCTTCTAAGGACCGACTTCGCCTAAGACCCAGGAAGACTCGAAGCAAGCTTAGGGCATGGGCTTTGGCAAACTCTTGAGCGGGAAACGCGTCAGATTCACCTTCAAAGAGTTTCTGGATGACTTCATCTTCGGGATCGTACAATTCGCACGGTGGTTTCAGACTCCCGTTTGCAACCGGAACAAACCGAACATTCTTTAAATGTTCCGGGAAGGCTTTGTTGTCGCTTGATAGCGCGGGAAGTCTTTGAATTACCCAGAACATCAAGTCTGAAACTTGCTCTCGAGTGTAAAAGCCTCCGCCCTGGATGTAAGGAAATATTTTGTCGATCAAGAAGTCTGAAGTGTTTAGGATTCGCAGTGGAAGTCGCCGCAATAACTGGTATGAGTCATCGTCACCAGCTGAGAGTATCTGGTGCGAGCACTGGATCTTCGTACTCGATGGCAAATGCAATCGTGGAGGGGCAACGTCGAGTTTTGTACCCGACAGGGGTCCTCCTGGCTGCACTGATGTAAACGTTGTGCCGTCCAAAGCTTGAAAGATTGGCAGCGTCATCAACGCCACTACTTCGTCATCAGAAGGATTTCTTAAGCTCGACAAGAATGCTCTAATGGCTACCTTCTCTTCAACAGAACAGTTATCGAGATTGTCGTTCCCTGGCTCATTCATGACCGTTGCTAGTACTTTTATAACTCCAGATGGGGTTGGTGGCTCGATGTAGTGCTTTAACGCTGCATGATCACAGAATGGTGGCAAGTGGGGAAGAACAATACATCCTGCCTTTTGCAGTGCAGTTGCCACGATCCTTGGTAAAGACCCAAAATACGAGGAGCTTTGAATAACACAGTGATCTTTCTTAAGCTTTATAAGGCAACGCTTCTCTACCCTTCCCTCTGCAAGTGGAAGAAGAGGGATGCTTTCAAATGCAGTGAGATCTTTTGGAAATTCTGTTTTAAGCCATGACCATAATCCCCGCAGCCACACATCGCAAGGCAAAGATTCATCTTTGGGATTCCAAGGTACCACAGCAAAGCTGCTTTTCCAAATTTCAGGAATACTTTCGTGAACCAGCTTTGGGACAAGGGACGGCGTTAGTTTCACAAGCTGGGTGGGTCCTGAAAGTTTGTTTTCAATTTCCACTGCGACAGACCGCAGGGTTTCGAGCACGCTTCCTTCTGTTCTTTCATCTAAGAATCTACAATCACTTCCTGGAATAAGACTTCTTGGATGACTGCGAGATGCAATCAGTATACTGCTGTTTGGGTTGTATCCATGCACGTCACTTCGAAACTCTTGGAAGGTGCCATCAGCAAGAGGGAGAAGAGGAAGGCCAGCAAGTTCCGTGAAGTTACGATCCATGAGAATGAATTCTAAGAGGCATAATTTCTCTTTCCTACTCAGGCGCTTAAAGTATACCTTGCCTTGATTACTTGGTACCCGATCATCTCTGTCCATACCTTTGAGCTCGTAAATGTCGAGTTTTGTATTAGAGTGCAGGCCTCGAGGTGAATTCCTAGGTGTCAATACATTCCCACTAAACTCGATATTATTTGGAGGGCTTAACTCAGTAGGTCGATCCCCTTTTAAAACAGCGCGCACATAAGATGGTGTGATTTCTCGAGGTCTCCTTACTTGATGTTCTACGTATTCGTCAACAACTTTCAGAGCTTGTGGAGGAAGTGATATCACTGGTTCGTCAGCCTGGAGGAGTGTCTCACTAACTACTTCGCGAACTTCGTCGCGTACTTTGTTTGGGGAACATTTGAGACGGTCCAAAACGCCCTCTTCTAGGGTAATCCATCGTCCCCCAAGAGATTGGGTCCAAAACACCGCTTTATCAACCAGGGCTGTGAAGAAAGGCCTTAAGACAAATTTCCATTGACCTTGGACGCGATCCAGGTCTGGCCAAATGCTGTCAACTATTGGAAGCAATAACTCACTTGGATTAGGTGATTGGGTGAGCGCCACGATAAGGCTTGCATAGGCTTTGCTGACTACATCCTGTGCGAGAAAGACATTCCATTCCGCTGCGTCGTCGCTTTGGCTTCCTGGACCGGGCCACTTGAGATTTCTTCGATTATCCGTAAGTCCAAAGGCTCCATGAATGTGCACTGGCAGACCTGTTTTGCACTCTGAATCGACAGAGAGGGGAAGGTAGCAGAACACCCGTCCAGTTCCTATCCTGGTATTCTCATCAGTGGGGTGCAGTGATGCTGCAACTCCTGCCCATGGAATCAGCCCAAGAGATGAAGAAAGCTCGGCCAATCTCACACTTTCATGCCCAATCCGATTCAAGACCATGAATTTGAATTGTTGCTCGTACTTGTCTGGTCTGTTGATTTCCACGATCGTCTCATAACTCATTTCAATGGGCTTAGCAAGGAAACCTGTGGCAGCTTCAATAAACTTTCTTTTTACATCCCTTATCGTCTCTCTTAGCTCGTCCTTGATTTGCACAGTAAAGATCTTTTTTTCCTTCTCAGTCCAGCTGGTCTCGTAGATACTTATGGTCTCCACATTCTTGAGAAAAAGTAAAATAACCGACGCTTCCTCCATGAAGGACTCAAAGAGGCCGTTGACCTTGGCCGCTGTGTACGGTTTAATTGATATTTTAGATGGCCATTTTCGTAACGGAAGACGAAACAACGTCCCGTTAAAATATCCAGAAGAGATGTCACAACCAAGGACATTTTCGTAAGGTGAAAACTGATCCCTGTATTGATGCATCAGAGGTTCTCGAATATCGTACCGTCTACCAGTTTCTTCTGCTCCAAAATAGGTCTCTTGCGGGTCAAGGAAGGCGATATGATGGTCACTGATGACGCTAGGCAGATCTAAGGGGGAAAAATGGTGTGAAGAAATAAAAGTTGCATTAGCAAAAAGGTAGGGAATGCAACAGAGTTACGTAAAAATAGACAACAATTGCATCAGTCAGGATAAACATAGCATGGCGTTTCTGGAATCGTAGTTAATAAGAAACAAGTTCCATTTTCCCCAAGGGGAAACAGTGAGTTTTGTTTCCCCGAGATTCTCAATGTCATCGAGGACCTGTCAAGTGTTTTGTCGTAATTCCAATTCGATCTGGAATTGTCAAGCACTTTATCATGAGCATCTGGCTCGGGTGATTGCGCAAGCACTCCCTGTGTTTGACATTAAATTTGATTTACAAAACTAGAAAAAAAATGCGAAGAAATTCTTTGCTTGACGCCTGCTGGCTCACAAATTTGCCGCGGTTTCAAGGAGCACAACCTGACCACGTGCGAGTCAAAAGTTCAAGTTGTCGTTTCCCCAGGGAGTTAGTGAGTTTCGTTCAAACCCACGGCACGTGACACGTTCTCCTCCAATCGGAAATGGTATTTGAGTTGGGAGGTGTAACAATTCATGTTGTTAAGTTGTTAGGGAACTTAAGGTTACTATGCACCTTCAGACCGACCATTTTGTTGAAATTTTGATTTTTAGGTTAATGTATAGGTCTACGCATGAACTTTCATCTAAAAAAAAATTCTCAAACATTTTTAAATGATGGCGGAGAAATCGCGGTTTTACGTTTTCGCCGGAAGTTTATTCATACCCAAAAGAATTGCACCAAGGAAGATACTCGCTGGCTGATCAACTGAGTAGCCGATTCTTCTACTCTCGACTTGATTTTTCACATCTGTATAATCCCGCGAAAGTCGTCTCGCCTTGATTGACAGTCCTATGATGTTATGCAATCTTGACCTTCAACTTTCCGCCAACTTTCGCTTATTGCTGTATTTTTATTTTTGGTTCGCTTCTTTCGCTTCTTCGAACTGGTCCAGGTTTATTCAGAAGTTACAGAAATTGAATATGGCAAATCGGAGACACGTTTTTTTTAGCGCTTTGGCCCCGGAAACGAAGGAACACATTAAATAAACAAAAAACAAAATTCGCTCAAAAGGTGATTCGTCGATTAAACGAACCGTGCAATTTTTTGCTCAGATAGCGCGGTTATGGCCTGGAATCAAATACCGCGACTGGTCTAAACTTTGCACGGATCCGTGTAAACACTACTGTAACAGAATTTACATGGATCCATGTAAACAGGCGATCCAGCAACAAAATTCGTCCGTGCAAAAATTTGTCCGGACCCGTGGGCCTTAGTGTTTCGGAAGAGAATTTTTTGGCTGCTCGACTATACCAAATATTTTGAAGGAAAATGAATTGTCGAATTTTACACGACTCCTAAACGCGAGCGCCCGAATCGTTTTCCTCGGCGTCGCCGTCGTGGTTTCCTAATGAATCTTCCTGTTGTTTTGCAAGGGACGGCAAAGAAATATCCAAAGATTTAAACTTTTTGTGAGGTGACTTTCTCTTTGCCATCGTCGTCGTGGTTTCCGGGCGTGGTTTGCTAAAGTTCCCTAATATCAGTGATGGGTTTCGTATGGTTTACGTCATTATAAATCGTACCTGTCACGTGATAAACGGAGTTAAATCCAACCCCAAAGCGCCCCGCTGCCAGTGGGTCCTTTTTCTTGGATCCCTGCATGATGCTTTCAATTCCAACCCAGTCCTGCGCTTTAAAGAGAGCATTGTTATAAACATACAGGGCTGGTCCTTGGAACTTGGACAGACCAATGTTGACAAGAGAGGATGTGCCGAAGGCATTGTCACGTGAATCGAACAAGAATTTCACTTCAGTTGCACCAGCGTCGTCAGCGTTTTGAATCAATTCCTGCGAGACAATGCAAGCCATTAAAACAATGTTTGGGATAATGAAAAGCTACAAAATATTACTGATATGAAAGATATAAAGTGTATAGAAGGTTAACGACTGGACAATATTTAAATTGAGTTTATCCATGCAACAACGAGAACAACAACCTGTATTTGTTCTCATTGTGAAAAAAACCCGCACATGTTATAGAGAATGAAATAGAGTGCTGACTGCCTGGAATAAACCACAGGAGCTAGTGGGACCAGGAAGCCAATTAAGACTTTACAGAGCGGCTTCTGTCAATTGAAAACCGCTCCATAGGTATCGATAGAGAAACAGAAATAAAGGTCAGCTGACTAAATAGGCAATGCAGAATAGTGCTAACAACACAAGACACCTGCATCACACACGCAGCACTCGCATGGCCAGTATCATACATACACTGACTCAAAACTGACGTAAATTGTAAGGAAAGCCCAAAGAAGGTATAACCATGTTTAATGTCGAAGGAAACTAAAGCTACAAACATATAAAATGTTATAAAGCCGTAACTATGACAGACAGGACTAGCGGTTATTGATAAAGTCATTTTTGATCTTTTTCATTAGTTGAAACATTGAGCAGTTTGCAATTTCATCAAACTC
Source organism: Catalaphyllia jardinei (assembly GCA_022496165.2). Taxonomy (NCBI): domain Eukaryota; kingdom Metazoa; phylum Cnidaria; class Anthozoa; order Scleractinia; family Caryophylliidae; genus Catalaphyllia; species Catalaphyllia jardinei. The sequence goes on from CM042750.1 coordinate 2,398,092, forward strand.
GAGGTTAGCTCATCTTGAACATGTTAGCTTAAAATTCTCAAGTTTTAATCGAATCGAATCTTCGTCCGAATTGCTTTTTGGTTTATTTATAATTACTTCTGGAGTTTTCTAAATTTAAATGGCATAGCTGACATTGTTGTGATTATGATGTAGCTGTCACGTACAAAGAAATCAATGTTCATAGATCACTTTAATTTGGGTAAAACATGATCTGTACTGTTGAAAAAATTCTCGTTTTGTTCTAAACCTGACATTGTTATTTTCAATGGATATTTGATTGTTTGCATCTCTGCTCACCTGCCTTTGGTTCTTATGATCAGTTGCAATAATTACCATATTTCATCACTTACGGCCGACGAACTTTCAAGATAGTATTGCTCTTCTTTCGGATGCACTTAAAAATATCTTACCTTAAGTATCTGCCCTCCGTCGGGATATCCCTCGAGAACACGTTTGAGAACGACAGTAAGCGACGGTCTTCTCTGGCCATAAGACTGCCCTGGAATATGATTGAGAAAGCCTTTCACACATGTTGCATTTTCATAACATGGCGGGCTACTCGTTACAGATACTCGTTATTACAACGGGTATTAATATAAGCAAGTAGCTGAAGTAGTATAAGACCGGTTTGGACTTCCAGAATAGACTAAGAACGCAATGTCTGAAAGCATGGATTATAACGGGATCGATCTTTAAGTTAATGCCATTTACCAGCGCAGCGGAAATTGCTAAAGCAAAAAGTATAAACCGCATTTAAAAAATGCTAATCACTTTTTGAATGCAAAGCTAGCTATATAAAAATGCTGGTAGATTATTTCTTTTAAAACGCACAGGAGAAAGGCAAGAAATTCCGATTAAATCACTCAGTTTCATCATTGATTTAAAGTCTTTACACAAATCAAGGTTAATCATAATGGAAGCTAAGAACGCTCGGAACGATTACAATGTTTTGTGTGCGGGAATATGTTTGGACTTACTTCGGCTTCTCCGAGTTTGCGACATCGCTTGAAAAAAATTCGATCATTCTTCGCTCCTCAGCTTTCCACAGCAAGTTGTTCGCCACATCAGTCGGTCCGGTATCCGAATAGTTTCCGTTTTACCAATCAAGTCATACTTTGGATAAATATTTGTTGTCCTCTGGGCTTGGTTTTAGACGACAAGCTTTCGCAAATCCTAGCTGCCCATTGGTTGTTTACAATGATGTGCATTAATTAATAATAAATTCTGTTGGCACCAAATTCAAAACATCTCTTGTATAGTGCCTGTTATGCTATCGATTAAAACAATTATTTGAGGCAGCGTGGTCGAGTGGTTTAGGTCGCTGGTGTTGCAATCCGGAGTCCCAGGTTCAAGGACTCCACCTTGCCACTAGCGTGATTTGTTTCTCGGCAGTCCCGATTTCAAATCCTCGGTCTGCCCGTTGGGATTTTTAACTAACCTAAGTTTATTTGAAATATTTGTTTCTTTGTTTCAGTGGCATGCCTGTAAACTAGCTAAGCTTAGTGCTTGTATAGCTAAGTGCATAACCACTGTAAATAAGATTTACATTTATATTTTTATTACATTAGTGTTCACTTTGAGTAAGAAGTAACATTACAGTAACTCAGCAAGAGTGATCAGTTTGAAGTATCAATACATTTTTTAGAAGATAGATAATGAGAATACAGACTCGAGGTTCTGTCTTTTTTGATGTACCACTCGAGCTCAATCTGTTACTGGATTACTCCCTCGGAAAGAAAAAAAAAACACAGCTATAAAGTTGAAAGTAAAGGCAAATTAAAAACTACCTCGATGGTATGCTCCATCGGAATCAGTTCATTCTTTATGAATATGCCAAGCCAGAGATAAAATATGGCAGAAAGTATGAAACAGTTCCTGACATACATCAAGTTTATTTCACCTCGGATTTACAAGAGTAGCTGTATAGCTAGTTTCTTTGAGGAAAAAAATAAGTAAATAAAAAGTAGTAAAGTAAATAAAAATAAATAAATAAATAAATAAATAGTACTGATAATAAAATTAAAATCTTATCTCATATACAGTACATTAAACTACTATCTACATAAGCAACAATAGCATTGATGTTTGAAAGAAATTTGGCATATTTTAGTTCTGAACTCATTCAAGGGCGTTAATGACCTCAGGTCCTCTGTTGTTGACATGTTTGCAGAAGTGTGTGTATGAAGGAATGACTCGGGGTGCCTGAGAACATAAGTGGTTCGTTATGTTAATTTATGGGATAACAAGTTTCCTTGATCCGGTATTTCTCATGTGAAAAAGACCACGTATGTACTTAGGTAACAGCGAGGCTTTTCTTAAGATCAGACTATTCTATCAGCGCCAAAATGTTAGTGTGTTTCGGACAGAATTTGCCTGAAGTATTTTGTAGTGAAGTCCAAGACCACAAGTAAAGGAAACTGAATTAACTGAGAGGATAACCATCATTGTTGCCGCATTCCGGTGTTAAACAAAACAGGTGCCTTATATTTTCATGCTCAGCCCCTCTGCTGAATAAAAATATATTATTTTATTTGAAGTGCATTTGACTTAGCGAATCGAAAACAGGCTTAACCAATGTCGGACAACAATGAGGGATTGGGAAATTGGTGAAGACGCGGCATTGCCGGCCAAAATGCTCTCTTAGCTGGCCTAAGCGCCTTTATACTTAAACTGAGAGTTTTTACTAGTACAATTAACTTTGAATGAACTGAATGAGTGACATCGATTCCAAAAACACTGAAGAATAAACTGTGCTTCTTTAGCCCGCTAAGAAATGTTATGAACACTGAACTGGAAATACAAAATGCGCTAGAACTGTATAGTCCAGGTGGATGTAACACTAAAGCCCTGTTCTCACTACATCGAAGGAACAATTTAAAAACGGTGTTTTCACTCTGAAGACACATCAAATGTTTTCCGTTCACACTAGGCTGGAGAAATTTGACAACGCAACAGTCAAAAGCCAGTTTGGATTTGTTTTTGAGGAAGAAACAGGCAAGTAAATTCCATGTCGGATTATTGTAACACCATCGTTTTCGAAAGCTTCGTTTTCAAAATGTTTTCTGTTTACACCATGGACCGTAAAGCCGGCACTTTCATATTCCTGCGGTTTGTAGAGCATTTTCGTGACGGTTAGTGTGGACGGTAGGCCTGACCGTTGAAATAAAACTGCGTTTTCATATTTCTCTGGCGTAATGTTGCCGAGGCCCAAAAAGGCCATGGGTTTGTAATGGCGAAAACATTCCCGGTGTCGTGAAACATGCCTACCTTGAATGTTTGCGTCCTTGTCCATAAGCAGTCCAACAAAATGTCGTCAGATACTGACGTTCCGCTCAAATGAGCACATTGCCTATTCTGTTTATCGAAGTAAAAAACGAAGTACCATGATTGATGAACATAACCCTTATTAGATATTACAGTAAGTAAAACTCTACATCTGGAATTAATTTTCTCAGAACTTAGGATGTTTACGAAAGTTCGTAATTCACTTAATTACACTGTTTCAACCTTCTGAGTTCTGGCGCACTAGATATTATAGACTGACCTGGCTTTAACAGAGTCAAGTGTGCAAATATCGATTAAAAAGTAATCGATCGCTGTCTTTGTACAAATTCATGACCATAGTTAACGGAAGAAACAGTACTGGGGTGTGAATTTGAATTCTTTTCGGAATTCAACCCCCTTTACTGACTTCATCAGCTTAATAAACTCACCTTTTGATTCGTGTCAAGCGTATTAGACTGAAATGTACGCCATGCTTGGCGGACATGACAAATTTCAAACGAAGATCAATTTTTCTGTTTTTTCACCTATCTTACTGAAACCTTTACATAAAAAAATGTAGTATCTGCAAGTTACTGAAGGCTTATACTGACGAGTTAATAACATTCAGGCTAACTTTAAGTTCACCTTGTCAAGTTCAATAATCTACTTCGAAACAATCTAGAGTGAATAAATTGTTTATTTCTTTACAGATTGACCAATGAACAAATTAGAATGCTGAGGGACAATAGTGAGTCCTTTTGTGAGCCCACCCAGTTTATAACAAAGCAGTAAAACAAAGCAGTTGATGGTGGCCATTACTTTACTCATACCAAACATATTTTCTTGTTTCTGTAATGCGCTCCAAATCGATTCTAAGTTAGGAAAACTGATGTACATCGGTTGAAAGATGTACAAACTGGCTTTTTATGATCATTACTCAAATAATTGCTCATTTAGAGCGAAAATGACGAAACGTATTGGGATTACGTTAACGGATCGAGTGCTTTGTCGCGGAAGAAGTACGTTATTCAGTCGAGTTGTTGTTTGCTAATTTTATCCCAGATTTACAGAAAAGTTGTTTCATTTTTAGGGATGTTAAGCCTTTTTACTCCTTTCAGTTTATCCCAACAGAGGCAACGAATTCTTTTGATTTTTTCCTCAAGAGTTAATCGGATTAAACATAAAGCGCCTTGTAAGAGTTGGCCAGCTGAAGATATCGTTTCATGAAAATTATCAGCTACGTATTTTTTTAGAGTTGAATGAAATTCGGGCCTACAATATAAATTTCTCACTGTAATTTCATTAGAGTAAACAACACTGTCCTAAGAACAAAAAAGTACGAAAGAAAGACCGAACTACTTCTGACCTCTTGTATCTTGAAATATTTAAAAATCAGATCACAAGTCGTTTGCTTTGTTACGAGAAAATAGAATCTTGTGTACGGATTGAAAAAACTACCAAAGAGTAACCCCACTTTAAAGTATTCTCTAAAATTGTACTCACCCTAGCTGAAAGCTGCTAGATTACGTTTGTTAATTTACTGCTAATCGAAAAGTTCTTACCTGTGTCGTAAGGCAGAGCCAACTCCGGTTTGACTACTTGAAAATCCGCACACGAACTTCAATTATCTCCAGTCGTGACTCAATTAGACTTACAAAGAGATGACTGAAGCTTGAGTAGGCACAAGGCGATGAACTGATCACTCAAACACTTGCGAGCTAGTTCATTACATTCTCGCCGGTTTGAAAAAGTTTATTCAAATGCCGTTATTCTAAGCGGGTATTGTACAAAGGCTTTTGTATTTATCGGCTTCATAAGCATAAATAGTCCCCAGGTAATACAAGCAACGTTTGTCTGCCAAGTACATTGAATTTGAAAAGTCAAATGGTCAGTAAAATGTTAATTAACTGGCCTAAAACTGAGTGGGTGATTAACCCTAATGCCCCATACACGTACATGAAGCCTGTTTGTCTAAAACGATAGTTAAGTTTTCTTTTGATAAGCATAGTTCTTATGTATATTTTATGGTTTTACGACAGTTCATAACTTTTAGATTGTTTTAAAAAAGATTTCATGTTGCCA
>CM042750.1:2403837-2421115 GCA_022496165.2 Catalaphyllia jardinei
CTAAAATTTACACTTCTGAGTTAATTCTCTGGTCCAATAGAAACATTGGTAGTAGATCTTTTTGCTGGGCAAATCAAACTATAAACAGCGAGAAGTGCAACGTGTTTATGTATCAAAGTAATTAGTAAATTATCGCGTCACGAGCTGTCTCGTATCACGCGCGAACGACGCGAATATGAAACGCGCATAAGGCGCACGCGGAGAGAAGGAGATAAGAACTGATGAATGTATCTATTTGCAAGTATTTTAATAAATATTGCTATGATCATTTCTAGATAAAAGGTTATCTGTCAGTAGTTTGCTTTGATTAGTGCGCATTTCGCATTGTAAATTACTGTCCGGCGTTGTTAGAAGTATATTTTTTAAATTTTACGAAGGCAAGCCTCGTCATCGGGCTCGTCATCCATGCACGCAAGTTTCACCCCAGAAATTCCTCGAAAGACACCCAGCAAAAATAAATTTAATTTTGTGCGCGACAAATACTGAATTGAAGTGTGCATCTAACGGTGTGAGGGCCGGCGGCTGTCATAAGTCAGGGGCTCACAAATCATGCGCTCCTGTGTAAGTTTATTCCCTGGCTCCAGGGTTAAATTTAAATAAATTATTTTCTTTTATTGAAAAACAAAAGGTCTGCTAATCGTTCCACATTCGAAGCTCGTGATTGAAGTCCCAGTTTTTAGAACACACTACTTAATGTGCTACTTGTCGCACATTCGCCGAAAAACAAAACCTTTGTGTTTTGTTTTAAGAATTTGTTCTCTTAATGTTAACCTAAGGACATCTGCTGTTTCCACGCTCACGTATGAGCATAATAAACAATTAATGATTGCAGCCATTCTTTTCGCTTGGCTTCACTCTCCGCCTCAACAATTAACGTGTTCGTTCAACTCAAACAACCATTTTCGTTCTCCAGAACTTATACTTGAGGTTCCAGCATAGGAAAAATTATTATTAAAGACTTCTAACTGGCCGTATAGGGTATCTATGCATAGAAGAAACTGTAAGAATATTTCACTACCAAAGTTTTGGTTCCGACCACGCTGTACCGGAGAAATTAAAAATCGCAGCTTTTTTTTCTACTGCTAGGCCTACCGTCCACGTTAATCGGTCACGGAGAACAGTTCGAAAACGCAGCTTTCGCCGGAAAACGGCAGGATAATTGTTTGATTTCCCGGCCCGAGTATTCCTCAGAAAAAATCCAAAATTATCCAAAATACTGAGCTTTTAAATTTTTCCGACGTATTGTAGACGAAAAAATTTGATGCGTTTTTAGAATGAAAACACAGTTCCTCCGGGGTAATGTCGTCAGGTCCTTGAATAATGTTTTCGCATGACTGACAAGCTTCCCGTATTAACTGTCCCCTCAACTAAATGTTATTAAATTATTGTGAATTCAACATCGTGATTTGGCAACACTGGTCTTTCTTATCACAGATCTCGATGATGTTTCGCAATAGTCAGTCCAAGCATTACTTAACAGCGCAGGAGGTGAAACAGGTCAACTGAAACGCGTACGCAAGTTTGCAACTTGTTCCTATTCTTGCTTCGCCTAAATTGTTTCTGTTCATGCTTTCAAAACACAAGCAGGAATTTGATGTTATCTTTCTCCAATTTGCGTTAACGCTAATTCTCATATTCCTCGTACGTAGTTGATGTTATAAATAACTTTCAGGGGACCGAAATAGCGAAGCGCGGGAGGTGCAGGAACGTTGCTTGGTAACACAAACGTCAACGGCGTCCCCCCCCCACCTCCCCCTGCACGTGTCCGCAATTTTCGCTTGGTTTGATTGTTTTGTTGAGGAAGTTAGTTATTATATTCCAGTCAGTTATTTAGACAGGTAATACCTTAGACATGTAACACCTTAGACATGTAATTTGCTCTAACAATAACAGGTGGAAACTGTAGCTGATAATTTTCATGAAAGTTTCATAATTTGAATTTCAGTTTCATGGGCCTTTCATGAAATACATTGATTCCCCATCTGATTACCCCATGGCGTGTGGCCGTATTAATACATGCCAATTAAAAAAGAATTCGTCCATTTTGTACATCTTGACTTGTGATTGATTTAAATGGAGCAAACAGTTACGGTAAGTGATTTAAATGGAGCAAACAGTTACGGTAAGCAGGTTTCCAAGCCACACATCAGGTTCCAGAATTTTCTGAGAGATAAAATATGCGTACTCTGTTCTGACGATGTTGACATAGAGAATTATAAGGAATTGTCCAGAAAGGTCAAACCTATGTTTTTTTTTGCCTCAAGTAGTAGAGCTAGAGGGGCTCGTATTATTCGAGCTTATTCGGGAAAAAGCCCTAAATGAAAAAGTCCTCGTCCAACATTATAAACAATGCAAGAGCAAGACAGGGCTTCCTGTTTTTCCGCTAAACATTATGTTGTACATAAAGTGACGTCTCGGACTCGCATACTTATTCCTTATAAGGACACTGTCGACACAATAGACTTACGGCAGGTGTCGTAAATGGTCGGAAAATACGTGCGTTTTCGTTCTCTTAAGAATTCAATATTCTAATCCTCGTGTTTTTCACACAAAATGAGAATTATTCCATTGTTAGCCTTATGTAAAGGAGTCCAGTAATCAGCAGAAACCATTTACTTTCGATCTTCGTGCTCAAGTCCGGCTTTATGTCTTTAATTAATCAATTCTGTGTTCTTTCGCGCTTGAGTTCACCTTGGAACTTCGAAATTAAAATTAAAATTCCTCGCTTGCTATTGGTCGATAACTGGTTATGCAATGTGAGGTCATGGCCTCTCTGTGAATGGTATGACACATATCGCATTTCAACAATTCTAAAATACATAAACAACAAAGACAGCGCCTTTTGTGGCTGACCATTCTCACGTATTGCCGAGATAGCGGATGTGCTTTTCGATATATGTACACAACAAAACAACAGCAGTTCAGTGAAAACATGGAGTCGCCATCGAAAGATATTTTCAATGTTTTGGATGAATTTATCGCTGCCATCGAAGAAACAAAGCAGGTGCTTCAAAGCCCCTGTGTTCCCGGGAGAAGTTGCTACTGCGAGCGACCTCCAAGAAAAAGCGAACATTGCGACTGTGAATTGCTTCGGTCGCGTTTAATGGGATCTGAAGACGAACTACATAGATACGGAGACAATAAATATGGCAAAACTGTGTTTGTTACTCAGCACACGTCTCGGCAGAAAGAGGCCGAGGGTTTGGTGACTGAAATGAATTACCTTCTCAACCAGATTTCTACCGCTGCGAACTCGTTGAAGAAGATCTACAATCGAAGATCTTCCCCGGTGATCGACGACATTTGAAGGGTTTCCTACTTCCAAATGGTTTTCCTTTCTCTGATCGGATTTTGATCAGTCTGAAAATGCAGCTTGTGGGTGATGGCTTATTTGTGGACAGTGGACATCTCTTGAATCACCGGATTCCGTTTGCATGGAAAATGTCTGTTGCCAATTCTTTCTCTTAAAATTGTGCAGACACGAAAATCTTCATTTTGTTGAGTCTACCGAAGTCTTGGAAGTCAAGTAAACCTTACTTTCTACGCGCCCTTATGGACACATTATAAATTAATACGATCGAGTTCGGACAGCAACTACACAAACATTGCGCGGTTTACACGCGCGAGCGGATTGACTTTCACTTTCGGATATCACACTTATTATTATTGCAATAGCGAGGTATCAGAACCATTCGGCAGCTGTATACCACCTGTAACAAACATGGAGTTCAGTCATCGAAAGTAGGGTAGCGAAGTTCAAGAAAATTCTTGCTCATAAATTTTGCATCAGCTGGTGAAACCGAAAATTCATCAATTTGCGTGCGCGATAAAAAACGAATCGTAAAATTGACGAAAAAAGTTGTTAACCAAAATAAAACAGCAGCATGTTTTAGCAAGGTGGGAAAGTTACAACGCGACAGCAGAAGCGAAACAAATTTCGTGGGTATTTTTCGAAATTTTGATGATGACGGTGCGGCGGAATTGTCTAGTTCATGGTTATTACACAGCAGGAAATTGGAGGAAGTGTTTGAAGTGGGATATTTATTAAAAAAAAATTAGAGAAATTAGAAATGTGTCCAGGTTTATTAAAAAGTAACATGAAATGTTAAAACATAGAGTGACTGCTAGGGATTTAACAAATTCGTTTTTGCTTGTTATATGTAAGCAAATTTGTTCAAGAATAATTTATGATCAGCAGAGGGTTTATGTAAATATGTACAGGACTTGAAAGTGAGCTCAAATGTTGCCCTCATAGACTGCAGATTGTATTTTAAAAACGTTTATTGTATGAAATGGACAACTGTGAATAAAGTGATAAAATAATGTGTGTCATGTGTGCCTGTGGTTCGTTACATAACATTCCATTACAACCGAAATGTCGTACCTGGGACATTTTGTAAAAAGCCCCTTTTGATTAAGTTTAAATGCTTTGTGCCAAACGACAGAGACAGAAACTCGAAGCAAGAATACAGGACTTGTAAGTGCGCTCTGAAGTTTTCGTCATATACAGTGTTTAAAAAAGATTGTGCAAAATTGAAGCGAAAAAAAAAATTGATAAAAGTGTGTGAGCAAATGCGTACACGCTTCATTCCTCAGACAGTTATGTAACATTGTCTGCGGCGCTACGAATTTACATGAAAAAGGAAAACTCGTGCCTGACAGTCACACGCAATTGAAATTTTAACCGATTTGTAGCAGTGCTGAACTGAAAAGACAAATTTGAAGAAAAAAAATTAAGTGATAGAGAAGGGGATAAAATATAATGTTAAGGTCAATGATTCACACTTATTCTACATCCTTGTAAATTTCTGCTTGGTGAGGTCCTTGAACCATACACGTGCCAGGAAAGCACTACAAAGCGTAAAATTTAATGTTTGTTTTAAAATTGGCGACAGTCCAAACTTCTACGTGAAATATCGATGTACTTTGAACTCCTGAACACACTGATGCACGAGAATGAGAAAGCTAAACCTCATAAGTAATGGACTCTGACAGGATCAAAGGTTTTTTTAAGGTCTCGTTGTTGCCCGCACGTGACGCGACAACCAGTTTTAGCGAGATGAGCTCCGGGGGTGGGGGAGGTGGGCAGAAGGTACTTATCATATGGCGCTATGGCCTTTAAAGGTGAGGTGTGTGCGGCCCCAAAGGAAAAGGTGTTTTAGCCGTTTTAGTCCAAAATAGGGTATAGGTTATAGGTTTGGCTATGGATTTTGCATTCTAACCTTTTAGAAGAAGCAAGCACTTCACACTGAACATCAGTCTGAACCGGGAAACAGATTGAAAGAAGGTCCAGAGGGTTCCTGGAAGGTCCGAAACAGGGTATTGATTTAAGTACCAGGCCTAATTAGGGTATCGAATTTTTGTGCAAATCATAAATAGGGAAGGGCCTTCTTTGTTTGCTGGCTGTTGCCGAATACGAGTGAGCACGATTCAGTCGCTACGGGAAAGAAGCTCGCGTTCTCTCTTTCTCAGCAGCTAGCTGTAGGCCTCTATTAAGCAGACGCTTTGTGCGCTGAGTACGATTTTGAATCGCCTCTCGCTCGCTCCACGCGCACTTGTGAACTACTGGCAACTCACGCGAGGGCGCTTATTAGCGCTTTTTTCTTTTTAACATGCACGTCTGTATCACAAATGTTGCGTTCAGCTGAGAAGGCAAACTAGCCTAATTTTTAAGTTTAGCCCGTCAGTCTGTTTCAGTATCTTCTTATAAATATCACTTTCACAAATGAAAGAGGCGCTTCATATAATAGACGCCACCATAATCTCTTGACCCCACTCAACAAGGAGCGTTTATTATATTAATATTAGGGCCAAGTCGCACTGGAGGACAAAAGTGTTTACTTATGTCAAAAAACTGTCATGCCAATGAAAAACCAAGTGCGACTGGTTTGTTCACCAAAGGACAAAATTCGGTTGCAGACGGACAAACTTCAAAGATGCCGTCGAGTACCTCTGGAGCAGGCCAAACTGAGACAAATCTTAGAGAACAATAGCAAGGGTGTTTTGTTTCGGAAATGATTGGACAGGTGATATGTACCAGTGTCTACGCGATAGACTTCCCAGTAAAATTAATCACGTTCTCATTTCGCAACAACATGAATCCCGGCGCAGACGACCAATATTTTCCGTACGAAAGGCAACAATTTTCACAATATCCACCACGATGGATCTATCCCGATCTGCCAAGACCTAACATGCTTCATGATCGAGGAAATCCCAGCCCATCTCGGCAACCATGAATCCCAGCGTTCAATGCCGAGATCAACCCCGACTTCTTTGCTCCGTACATATTCGTCAGCCGAGAACAAGAAGCCTAAAAAGCACGGCTTCGCGGGAAATCGCGCGGCGCCCAATGCAAGGCATGGCGTGATGTTTTGTTCACAGATTTGTTCTCATGTGCGACTGTAGCTTTTCGGACAAATGTTTGTCACTGACCGATTTCAAGTCGGATTTGTCCAGAACAAATCTGAAATTGTCCTCTAGTGCGACTTGGCCCTTAGAAAAGGGCGCTTATTGTGGCGCTTAATCGAATTTTTGTGGTATACACTACAGGCTCAAGAAACGTTTCTTCTATACTGATGTTTACAAGAGGAAGTGAATTATAGACTAAGCCTGTTAAGATACTATGATGATAATGTCTTGGTTCGATCCTGTCGCGCCATGCCACAGTGAAAAAAATGTCTGATAAGGCATTTGATACCAAAGACTCTGCTTTACACACGTTATACTTGGTTATGCTGTGGAGTGATTTCACACAGGTTAACCAACATTAGATGCATTAATTTACTGCACTGCCCGTGTGCACAGTCTGTCTGCTTTAGTGTGTTTATTTGACGTTTTTATTCCGCAATGCCTCCTCGAAACTTCTCTTGGTTTGTTGAAGACAGATTAGCTGCTCTAGGATTTCCATCGACTCGTGCAGATATCGAGTTCCTTTGCAGCAGAGGAGTGAAGCGACTGATTTCTTTGACAGAAAGTCGGCCATCTTTGCATGGCTTTCCATTGACTCATGTTCATATTCCCATCGTAGACTTTACTCCACCTTCAATTGAACAAGTCACTGAGTTTCTTAGCGCTGTAGAGAGGTCAAATTCCAAGGAGGAGGTAAGTTTGGCTATTCAATCGTTCATAACCTTGATAATCATAAAAATTACAATTTCCTCGATTGTGATTGGTTTAAAAAAACTCCTATTTTGCTACTAATTCACTTGCCAAGTTGTTATCGGACAGTTTGTTATTGGACACTTTGTTATTGGACAGTTTGTTATCGGACAGTTCAATAGGCCAATAACATTCGAAAAAATGTAGTTTAAATCAACCAATCACATTCAAAGTTGTAATGACGTGCATGCATGCGCGCGCTTGCTTTTGTGTTTTTGGCGCCCAATTACCTGTAAGAGGTTTTTCATCTCCTTTGTAGGTATTTTAATGGGAATTTTACCCTTCTTTCATAACTTGACTATTCTTTTCTCAAAAATTGCAATTTTTATGATTAATTGGTAATAAGACTTTGTGTCGTCCAATTCAGTCTGTAATCATACTCGTGATGAACAAATCAGACTCCCGCTTTGCGGTCGTCCGATTTTGTTATCACTCGTATGATTACAGACCGAATTGGACTCCACTCAGTCCTATTACCATCACTAATAGCTACACGCCAGCTGGCTAACTGGTGATGTTCGTAAATATTCAAAGTATTCAAACTGTTTGGACTAAAATAAGCACAGTTTGTGTTTGAACTAGAAAGGACGTTTCTGTTTTCGATTGCTCTGGTTGCCACAAAATTGCACTGAGGTAATCGTGCTGTCATTATGTGGAGTTTGGAAACTCTCGACTTAGGCCCTCCACAGACTAGGGACTTAGTTGTCGACAACTATTTGTGATCAACAACTAAAAGTTATCGACAACTAAAAGTTATCGACAACTAAATAAGTCCGATAAAGGGATTCCACACACTGGCGCTCAAATACTTATTTAGCAACCGATATGCAGGGAGGTTGTCGACAACTAAGCAGTTTCCCTTTTCGAAAAGGGGAAACTGCCTAGTTGTCAACAACTAATAATTTGGGGTTTAGTTGTCGACAACTTGCACCACAGACCACGTTTTGTAGTTTTCGATAACTTTTGGTTGTCGATCACAAATAGTTGTTGACAACTAAATCCCTAGTCTGCGGAATCCGGGCCCATTCACACCAGCTAAACATGTTTATTTACACCAGGATTAGAAAAATCAAAAGTATTAAAGAAAAACTGCAACTCAGGCTTTTATGCAGGATTTAGATGAACTTAGACATATTTTTTAATTTGTGCTGAATTTGAAGTAAAAAAACATCAGTAAGCAGCTTTTATAAAGAAAACAATTTTAAAACGTGTTTAACTAAACAGCTTTTAAACATGTTTAAGCTTTGGTGTGAACGGGGCAGTACATTTTCGCACAAGTTTCACATTCCAAATGTATAAATTGCCTTTTTTTAGAGGAGCTGGATTGGCCAGGTGCCAGTGAGCCTTCTCTACAGCGCCAAGAAACATATCCTTATATATGTGCATGTGTTGTCAAATGTGGTCTTGAAATTAATGAAGCACTGGAGGGATTTTGCCAGGGCTTAGAGGGGAGGGGGAGGGGGAGGGAAGGGGAGGGAGGCACTTGTAACACTTTTGGGTATGGGCAGCTGACGGGCTCAAACCCTGACCCTATGGAGATAATAGCTATTCCTTGTGAAGGGCAAAGGATCGGGTACAATAGATGACACTGACTACCCTATATGAGTACCCTCTTACCTTGAAGTTTTTCTTGATGTTGACTGATGACTTTCTTAAGATTGCAAAAAGTTTCAGATCTCACCTTGCTTAATACTCTTGAAACATGTGTATCAATGGAAGTGTTGCAACTTTACCATTAATAGTTATGACAGGTTAGCTAGGAAAGATTCACACAAAATGCCCAAATCCTTTCCATGTTCTTGTATAGCTGTAGTTTCATTAATGTTTTCAGCTGAAGGACAACTGGTTTTCCCAGACAGACAAACTTTTTTAAACTGAACGTTTTTACTGTGCCTTTCAATAACATGCACACTCTATAAAATTCAAAGCTCAACTGATAAATGCACTTTTCGCTACCATCAATCTTACATTCAGCGCTCCTCCAAGCTTCCGACTACTGCGGCGCGCGCGATAATCAAATCGTTGTGCACAGTTAGACAATGAAACAGTGCTCGGCAGTAGTCATAGTTGGAAGGACCCACCAAACATTATTTTGATTGATGGTAGCGAAAAACACATTTGTTGGTCAATGTTTGAATTTTAGAGTCCGCATGTTATTAAAAAGCGCAGTAAATGAAAAGGTCCTCGAGATTGTCAAACCAGGCTGGCAAAATCGTCCTTACAGCCGGTCAATTTTCACAGTGCTCGGCCCTTAAAGTATAACGTATATAAAGTCTCCTGGGTATTGCGTGCATGTTTGGCAAATTGTTGAGGGTGAAGTCATTGTTGTCCAGTTTCTGTCTATCCTTTGTTGGCCCTGTTTTGAAAAAGTTGTCCCCACCAGAAAGAAAAGTAGGCCCAAACCTGATGCCATAAGATGACACCTGTACATTGCTCTAAAGTCATTTTGTGCCCCTGTGATAAAAAAATCACTTCCTTTTTTTCTTGAGATTCTGAAAGTGTGTCTGCTTAACACTTGACTGGCAAAATTCTGACCTTTTATTTTTATCCAAAGGCCGTTTACTTTGAGTGTAAGTTTTGGATTTCACCATCCGCCATCACTCATGTTCAAACCTGTCCGATTTGACCTCAGAGGGTTGGATCCGGGAAAAGTGACGTCAAAGGCTCACCAGCTTAAAATTTCAGCGTGTGAACGCAGCTTATTATGTATGCAAAGTGCGAGTTTAAAAGTATGAAAGCCCAAAACTCCCGTGCTGCATATTAATTCTGCAGCGTACACACGCATCACATTCTTAAACTAGTGAGCCTTTGACGTCATTTTCTCCTCAATCCAGCTCTCTCAAGAAGTTAAATTTAGTAATGGCGGATCATTAAATAGGAAAGTTCCAGTTAAAATAAACAGGTGCCTTTTTTAAATCAAGGATTAAAACTTGGGTCACTTAGTGTTTAATTAACATAGTTTTGACATAGTTTTCACAGGGGTGCTTTAAACATGTACCCTTTATTTGTTATTAACAGGCAGTTGCAGTGCATTGTCAGCTTGGTATGGGTAGAGTTGGAACAATGTTGGCGTGTTACTTGGTGAAAACAACTCACTGTGATGCCCGGGTGGCTATTAACACTGTAAGAGAAAAGAGGCCTGGCTCAATTGAGACGCAACAACAAGAGCAACTTGTGCAGGAGTTTAGTGAATCATTACCATTCAGGGCCGATCAAACAACGTAATCGTTTGGACCGTGCAACTTAATTTAACCAATTAGTAAATTTTTCACATTTGCGCAATATTTCTACTTTGAGTTTGATGTTTGAAAATATTCCAATCGACACAGAGTTTGGATCAGAATTTTGCATATTTTATGACTGAAATTTGTAATTAAGAGTGAAAGGAACGATGTCTTTTAATGTCACAAAAAAAGAGATCAAACAGTTCACTGAATGTTACCTAGCCGTTATATTTAATCACAGGTTGCCCAAGCTCAATATGTGAGTGTCATAATATCAACTAGCATTGTAAGAGTTCTATCAACCCTAATTAGATATACATAGTGTAGTTAATAATTGAAGACCTTCGTGCAAAAAGGGCGTATATCAGTTTTTGGCCGATTTTTACTTTTTGCAGGATCTGGCTAATTTTTCCCAGACTGACTTGTTTTGACGTTAAAAAAGAAAGTTTTTCTCATAAAGATGCCGCATCACGCAAAACTGAGTTTTTTTGCATACGTCATTTCTAGAGAAAGAAGCGCAAATCAACCATAACAATTACGGAACGATGCTTTACATGTCAAAACAAGTCAGTCTGTGAAAAATTAGCTCAATCCTGCAAAAAAATGAAAATCAGCCAAAAACCGATATACGCCCTTTTTGCACGAAGGCCTTCAATTAGACATAACCTTTGTTGTAAGAGATAGTATGAGAAATACTTCAGGCAGACTTGATTGCTTTTTACAAGAATTATCAGTTTTTGTGTTTTGTGTACCTGACATTGTAAATAATGTTATTTGCACTAGGCAGTTACTCCAGGGAAAGAAAAAAAAGTAAACTTCAAAGCACTTAAAGCCAAACCTGATGTAAAGCTTAACCCAAGGGCAACTCCAGAGGGAGGGGGGCCCCCCCACTCTCATATGAAAAGGTTTGGGATGTTCGTCATCTGGCTAGATTTTTTGCTCTCACTTTGGATGTTCAGGGTGAAACACCACTATTTTAAGCTGTCAAAGTACTGTTTAGCGTTCACTCAAAGAAATGACAATAAAAAAGCTCTTACTTTGGCTTGAATTGTGCCATTTTCAAGTTTGTTTCACCAGCATGGGCTTCTTTCCTGAACAGCAGTTGGTAATTGAACCTAGATTCCTTGTTTTAAGTGGTATCTTTTAGGTGCCAAATAAGGCTCAAGTAAAACCTGAATTGGTCTCATTTAGGGGTTAATTCAAATTTTCCAAATTATGATCAAACAGAACCTTACAAATTATATGGAAGCCCCTCTGGGTGGGGAACCTTATAACGCTAATGCCATATTTCTTTGTTATTTGCCATCTCAACAATTAGATATGAGCAACACTCTGTTTAATTGTGTCATTTAAATATTTAAAAAAAGGGGGGGGGGGGAGGGTGGTAGTTCTAATACTGATAGACACATGGATCAGATTTGCACAATTCCAGGACCTTTGAATCCATGTTGTTGCCAATATTCTCATTGCGGTTGCTCAAGCTTCTTGAATTTTATGCATTCATAATGTGCACAGCCTGATCACAGGGAACCATCCCACACTGTCACATGATATTTGTTTTGTAATGGTTGCAGGGTATGCAAACAGCAATTGCTGTATTCTTTGTAGTCAATAGGAAAATTTTAGTTTTTAAATTTTTAAATTTTATCTTGTACATAAGCTTTCCCATATATATATATGTCCGGATTTATGAAAACAGTGCTAAAGAACTTGATTTCACCTTGTTTTGACTGCTCTTTTAGGCTACCTAAGAGCCAAATGATAGGAGAAAAAAGGGCAAGGTCGGCAAGAAAAGCAAGATAAATGGGTGGAGAAGGAGAAAAAAGACTGACTTTCCTTTTAATTTTTATATCGTCGACTTTGGAGCGCAATTTCAATTTCTCTAGCATTTTCATAAATCCAGACATATATAAAATTTTTAATTTTAATTATTTTCTTGTAAATATTTCATTTTTTATAGGAGTATCTTATTACTTTACTTTTACTTTACTTTACTGTTATTAAAAATCGAACAGACTTTTGCTGTATCCACGCCCTGTGCTACTTGCCAGACCGAAATTAGGTGAAAAAGATATCAAAAATTTACCAAATAAATTAAATTCTTTAAAATCTCTGCACACGCGCATTCTTGCGTGACGGGTCATTTTTCTTTAAAATCTCTGCGCACGCGCACGCATTCTTGCGTGACGAGCCATTTTTCAGTTATAAAATTATCAATTACAAATGAATAAATTCGTGGAGTTATCGCTTGAGTTGAACTTCCACGCAAATTGACATCGTTCATTACCAGTCAGGTTTGCTTTTGACTCCATATATCTGTGTACTCTAATGAGCGCATTTTGAATTTCCTTTGGAATGTTGTGCATTTCCATCGCCTGTAATCGAACGCTCTCTGATCCATTTTGCGAACTTGGCTGGTTAGTTGAGTTGTGAGTTGCTGGAGTCGGTGAAGTCTCGATGTTCTTTTTAACACTCCTGGAGGCAGCGATAATTATGCCGATGATCAGAAGCACATTAACAAGCAACAATGCAAAACATTTCTGTGGTTTCCACAATTTGAAACTTGACGGAGACTTCTGCTTGTCGATAGAGCCCATGTGCCCGATAGTACACGTCTTGCAGCAATAAAAGCTTGTTATGTCAAATTGCTGGTCATACTCGAATCATATTATGATTTACTCAAGGCCCGCAATTGTAATATCCACGATCCTCGTCAAGCTGTTCGCAACATTTCCTCTTTCGTAACAAAATTGCGTGACTGTTGTCATTTCTGACAAAATCTGCCCACGTGGGAGGGAAGTAGCGGGAGTGAAGGCGGGGCTACCGAGGCCTAAGCGTCAGTTTCCCGCGTACTAATCTAAACTCGGGAAAGAAGAAGAAACCTGAGCTGAACACAGCAGATCGGTAGCGTCTCTCTGATAGTTCTGTTCTTTTGAGCAAGTAGTAACTGACATCGACCTCTATTGCATGAGTTACACTGGCCTGGATTTTTAAAGGCAAAATCATGTGGGAAATGAATACATGTAGAACTAGAAACCTCTGAAAGAACTAAACTAAGTGGGTTATTGTTCTAAAAATCTTGTCAGATGCTCAGAGAAGAAGGAGACTGCTCACAGTCTAGAGAGAACCGTTGCAGAGATTTGTGCCGGGGACTTTGTTTATTCAGGGTCTCCAGCACATCGTATCTGCAGACCTGCCAACCCCTGGTAAAGGAAAATCTGGAGACCCATGAAAAAACTCTGAAGATACGACAAAAAATGTTGAGATTTTATTTTTTTTCCCCGATTAGGGACTGGGGGTGGGGGGCGGAACATTTCAAAATGTGGTGGTTAGAAAACACATGACCCACCCCTTCCATTAGATACAAAACTGAGTGACCCACCCCTAAATGAAGGTTTAAAATCACATGACCCACCCCCCCTATAAGACATGACATTTTTGGTTGCATAATCCGACAAAATAACTTTTTGTGGATGAAATTGTGGTATTATTTACGTTTTAGATTTATTTCTTAACAGTAATACAAAATCAATAAAAAATAATATTGTTTTCCATTACCCTTGCAATTTTAAGTCATGACTGTACACTCTAACGATGTGAAGGAGATCGTGATGGACTTTCTCAACTCTTGCTTTTTGTAGCTTACTGCGTAAAGAGGCGTAAGCTACTATGCTATCCGTCTGAGTGAGTGAGCACGAGTGAGTGAGCGTCGAGCACAAGTAACAATAGAATCCGAGCCCACAACGAACTCTGTCGATTTTGACCCGATACTTCCCGATCTTAACTCCTTTTTTGGTTTGGAACCTCGTCGGTTGTTACTCGGAATTAACAAGTGATCAGGCGAAAAATCTTCGACTTGCCATGTGCTCTCAAAGCTGTAAGCAAGCCACCTAATGGCCGTCGTCGTCGGAAATTTCTATTTGCTCAAAATTGGGGCCAAATCTTTCGGAGATGGAATTCAGGATATTTGTAAGGATACAGAAAGGAATTTGGAACCATTTTCTGGCTTCTAAGGCTGAAATTATCCAGAAGTAAGCTTTTTATAACTTGAACGTGACGAAGGCCAAATTGAATAAATCATCGGCTCTTTGCACTGTCTCGATTTTGTTTCGTTTTCTTCTGTAGCCTGCCGAGGTAAGTTTTTCATCTAAATCTCTTGAGGAAAGTTCGAAAAAGATGTTCCCATTCAATTTTCAGTTCTCATGGATTTTTTTGACCGAAACGTCGGTTCGTCTTTCTTTGTTGAGTCAACAAGATCAAGAGAGGTCACAAATAGAATCCTTATTAATTCTAGTTTCGTTCGATTTTGCTGAAATTTAGGCTCGATTTCCGTCGCTCCCTCTTGGCCTACGTACCCTCCCCGAGAAGAACGGCCTTCGGGGGAGGAGCGCAGGCTCATTTCCCGAACAGCGGCTGGTAATCGAGCCTAACTGAAATTTTAACATGATGAAGCTGGATTGTTAAGGAATAGATTTTACTACTGCCGATGTGTGGTAGGTATTAACGCTGAAGAGATATATCGCTTCGAAGCCAGGGTTTTGAAAAGATATATTTTTTAAAAGTGTTGGCTCGACGTGACTTTGTAATCAGAGATTTTTGTTGACCCTGACGTAAAAAAATATCCGGAAAAGGTCATTTCATCGATGATTCAAACCAATGATAATTTATATATGTTCCGAGCTAAATTTCTTGCGAAAAACTAGGGTGTTCGGGTGGCAAAAGATCTTTTTCAAGAAAGCCAAGATTCACGGCTTTGGGAAGCAACTAATCTCTATCGAGAGAGCCAAATATTTTGTTTTGGTTCTAGATGCTTTGGGGACAAATGCTCTCAAGTTGTAATAAACCGTAGTTAAACCATAAATGATGTAACAGAGAATTAACTCTGAAGCGTAAATTTTAGTGCTAATTTAACCCATGAATAACCCACTGGGCGTTAGCCCTAGTAAAGGGAATCAGGGAACCACACGAGGTAAAGAAAAAATCTTTTGACCTCGGTGGGAATCGAACCCACGACCTCCGGATTAGATCTACCGTCACTCTGCCGACTGAACTACGAGGTCGGACAGAGAAAGTCGGGGTCGATTTAGATGGTGAATCGCGGCGAAGAGAGAGTAAGGGTTACATTGTGTCTATAGTGCTACGCGGCACAACATTCATATGTACCCTTTCATATTTGATAACCGCAGTTCAAATATGAAATATTTCATATATGCTTCACATCATTTCACTCCTCATGGGAGATATGAACTCAATAAATTGACCTTGCTCCCAATGTGTGGCTTCATAGCTCAGTTGGTAGAGCATCGCACCGGTATCGCGGAGGTCATGGGTTCGAATCCCGTTGAAGCCCTGATTTTTTTCAGGCTTCTTCTTTCCAGTTGCTTAAACTGGAAAATTTACTGCGATGATCAATCTTCACTTGCATCTATAACCGCAGTTCAAATATGAATTATTTCATATATGCTTCACATAATTTCACTCCTCACGGGAGATATGAACTCAATAAATTGACCTTGCTCCCAATGTGTGGCATGATAGCTCAGTTGGTAGAGCATCGCACCGGTATCGCGGAGGTCATGGGTTCGAATCCCGTTGAAGCCCTGATTTTTTTTTCAGGCTTCTTCTTTCCAGTTGCTTAAACTGGAAAATTTACTGCGATGATCAATCTTCACTTGCAATAACATATTTGTAAGTAAGATTCAGTTCAGTTTTCAGTTCAATTTTATCCTTTTTGCACTATTTACAGACATGTGTACATTGAAGTTCATTAGGAGTGCAGAGAGATGGAACAGGAAACTAAATTACACAAGTTATGAAAAGCAAATGTGCATATTGACCAAGGTAGCATAAGCTTTTGAGTTGGTGACTGCCACAGGCAATTAATTGGCATGAACATGTACATTATTAAAAAAGAACAAAGGAAAGGAAGTTGCAATTAGGTTATATAAATGATTATAGATATATTTATTACATAATATATTACAGTCAAAACAGGTCAAGCGTTCCTCTCACGAGTGGATTAATAAGTTTATTATTGCAAATTTGATTTCAGTAATCATTTCAATAATCTGTTCGTCAGATGAATAATGACTAATAACTTCAAATCGAGCCTTGGTTCAAAACTTGAATTTCACTTGGAATATTGCTGGCTTCCGGTGCTAGGCTGGCATGAGAATTTCACGGGTTTACTGATTTGCATAATCTGTCGAACAATGATCATTTCACTTCACTCTAGCAACATTACCTGTCTGTAATCTTACCAGTATCCTCAAACTTGAGACAATTTATGTTAATTTTTTGAATTCCAAAGATTGAACAGAGAAATGAATTTAAAAGAAAGGAAAATCACGCTTGTTAGCGACCTTGGAAGATTATGCAAATTGGTACACCTGTCAAATTCTCACGCCAGCGTGGCACTGGAAGTAAGCAATAAGCCATTCAAAATTCAAGTTTTTAACTCAGGCTTGATTTGAATTTTGCATCATTCATGATTCCTGAAATCAAATTTGCAATAATGAAATTATTAATCCACTCTTGAGAGGAACGCTTGACCTGTTTTGACTGTAAAAACAATTATAGAATGTAATGATTGATATAGCAATGGTAATAGGACTGAGTGGAGTACAATTCAAGGAGTAATCGGGCGATTTGAAATCAAAGCAAGATTACTCCGGAATTGTATGACATGAAGTGCTATTAATCGTAACTATAACAAAATTCAAGAAGAATATAACAGCAGAATAAAATATTTGACAGGTTAATATATTCAACTTCTAAGGCGCTGTCCACACTACCGGTATTCCGTTTTCAAACGAAAATGGAGCTCTTTTGCTCCAGATACCGCTATCATCCACCCTACAATGCCGAAAACAATCACCGAAAACTGAGCAAAT
>CM042750.1:2426115-2436974 GCA_022496165.2 Catalaphyllia jardinei
AAAACCCATTCGTCGGTTGAGCTTTGGAGTTAAGAGCCCGCATGTTACTGAAAGGCACAGTAAGAGACTTTTAATGCCGTTTACAAAACTTACTAGACATAAATGCACTATGTATTTACAAAACCTAAATTTATGAATGACAAAGACGTCAACATGTACAAAAGGTATTTCATATTAAAAAAACAAAAAAGCAAAACCGGTAAATAGAAAAAAAAGCAGTCTACCGTAAATTTCCGAAATTCTTTTTTAGCTCAAGTTAAGTCCACGATTTCTCAGTAATTGGCAAAAAGTGCGTGCAATGCACTCTTTTAAGGAGATCGGCGGCAAAACAGAATCGGGATGCCACGTTTACCACGGGTCACGTGCCCTTGCTTCTCGAGTTCTTATTGATTTGTTGCCCTATTCCCGGCATTCCGAGGAGCACCGACTGGGTTTGTCTAACGATGAAAATCATTGAAAACCTGCCATGTTGCGAGCAGGCGAAAACTCGAAAGGGGCTTCATATAAGCCAAGTATCAAGCATACAAACATGAAATTATACATTGGTAGTAATATGATATATTTTCATCCAATTGATTATCAACAGATATAACTGTTGATAAATAATAACGTTCTTGTTAAATGCAAAAGTCACAGCAATTGCAAACATTGAAAATTTCCAATGCCTAACACAGATAACGAATACTACAACTATCAGTTTAGTAAGACGCGACGGAAGTTGGGTAACCAGGTTTCAACGTTTAAATCGTGTTGATGCCGCGGGTAACTGGTTCCGTTTTCAGTGGCTGGTCTCAGACGTTATTAGCAGAAAAGCGCGCCTAATTGCAGGTGACGATATTAGGGAACTTACACTGACGACGGCAACGCCAGGGACGACGCTTAGCAAAAAAATGGATTTAAATTTTACTCTTGAATTTCGTACGTAACTAAACCCGTTCAGAGTGCAAATCTGTCTAAGAACCTGCTCATACTAAATATGTAATGCCAGCGATCAATTCCATAAGGAAATCCAAAATATTTGCCGCCGAGGCCTAGGTTCTCCAAAATACGCAAAGCTTGGTCATTTCACGTTGCCCTTTGGCAGAGAACTGCAACGAAATGTACAAAGATTTATAACGCACGTGCAGTTATTGTTCTGCTCATTAAACCTTTTGTTTGGTGACATTCTCGTTGCCGTTGCTGTCGTGGTTTGCTTAAGTTCCCTAATTGACAATTGCTGCCGCTGGAAACGAAGAAAGCTGTCCGTGGCAACACCGTATTTTTATGTCGAAAACATCGCCACCAAAACTTCGTCGCTTCTTCCTCAACAGATTAATCGTATTACCTTTAGCAGAAACAAAGGAGATAATCCATACATTGAAACCTCGTACAAACAAAGCAGAGGGTTTCTTCAATACTTGCGAACAAAAGTTCGGCGAGGTTTTTTCAGCCGTTTTGTTGTACAGGGTTCGTTAAGCGGGAAAGCTCGTTGCATCCCTAAGTTCTTTGATTCAACAGGCTCCGTTATATATATCAGGCTTCAATATATGGGGAGGCGGTGACATCGAACCTGCCTCAAGATATTCGACAACTACAAATTACTTCAAACTCTACTGGTAAAAAAAACTTATGATCTCGTCATAGATTCTACCTAAGCTATATCGTCCTTTACTTTACCAAGAAATAAAAACTTAGTTATAACAAAAGTTCCTACAGACGTTGTTTACCCGAGAGTGTTGTTTTCTACATTACTTTTTGCTTACGACTAATTTCGTTTGTCTCCGAGCAAAAATGAAGTTAACCCGGGTGAGCTCCATTTGAAAACAAAAATAATACAAGGATATATACTATGTGTTTACTACTGATTTAATACAATCCAAATTTGAACAGAAATGTTCATTTGGTTAGGAAGGAACATTGCTTGTTTGTATAGAGCTCACTTGCAAGCAAAACTAGAATGCAAAAAGTAAGGTAAAAGAACAATTTTAATGACTGAAAATAAAGTCACTGAAAGTATTTTATCACATGCCGAATTGGTCCGTTACGAAAAGGAGTAATCTAATTGGTCCCGGAGCGGTCCGAGATTTTGTAACACAGACCGCCCAGCGGCAAAACTAAGGGATTACATTTTCTCGATTTGCCTTGATAGCATTGCAATATAACTGTTATGTAGGAGGAAAATGGCTAGGAAATATAATTTCGTGCGCTTAATAACTATTTCGCCCATGTTTGCTAGGGAAAAATCGGCAAAAGCTGACTTTTAAATTAAAATGAACAGTTATAAAACTTTACAAAACTAGTCTTTTTAGCCTGCATTGGGAAAATATTGGCCTTCTTCTTGTACGAAAGTTACGGCTTCCCGGGCAACGCTCGATAACAAAAATAGAATTCAACCAATATTTTTCCAATACGGACCTCACGTAGTTCGATATGAGTGAGGTCTATAAAGGGATCATGCTGCTCGTTTAAAATAGAACCCTTACTCAGTCCCTACGCTGTTCATATTCGGCTACATTTTTTCTCTAAAATAAAATATTTAGTAGATAACTAATATTCATAAATGAATGGTTAAATTTTAGTCTATTCCAAGTAAAGCGTCCTCAGCTCTCTTACCTCCAACCTTCCTTCTTGAAAAAATACTTTCTGTTGATTTTCCGTATGAATTCAAAAAACCTTGCTTCTTTCTCCAGTCCTATATTACACGCCTTTCTCCAGAATAGAGAGATAATAATCCTATTGGTGATGTCCAGATCTCGACTTTCTCTACAAGGGGCCACGGCCTTCATTTACCCAGAAGGCTGGTACCCACTGAGCCTCGGTATCAAGTTTATCGACGGCTGATCTCAACTCATCAAAAGTTCTTTCCAAATCTGTGTTTACAATTATTTTATCGAAGTAATGTCCGTAAGTTTCTTCCATTTCTCTTGCTTTGTCCACCATTTCGCGTAACTCCACGTCCTGAAAGTCAAGAAAACGCCGCTCGTCAGCTCGAGATTGTTTGCACTTTACTTGTGAAAGTTTGGAGCAGTGTTTTGAAGTTAATAATTTATTAACAATTTATTTCTAAGCCATTTCATCAAAAATATCAATGCTCTTACAACAAATAGTAGTTATCTAGGATCAAGGGTCCTTTACAGTAATTAATTACAATGTACAAAATAAAAAAAAGATTGGCATTAAAGATTAAATAAAAATTACTGTCTTTTTTTAATGTCAACCGACGGGGCTTTCCTCACGGCTAGCGGCAGGTCATTCTAAAGCGTGAGTGTGCAAGAAGAAAACGCGCGACCATCCGTTTCTTGTACTAAACACTTGCTTGTGCAGTCGCAGGTTGTCAGTGGCGTTTGAGCGAAGCCGCCTATTTTGGTTGATTTAATACTAGAAAATAGGCTAAATACTTAGGAGCGAGACCATTTTAACCTTGTAGGTGATAAGAATCTTAAAGGCGATACGTTTATACACAGGCAGCCAGTGTAGCTTACGGAGAATACGTTTAATAAGTTCATGAACTGTTGACCAACACTCCCACTGGAGTATGTTATGGAATGTGACTGGAAACTAATGTGGGCGTAGCAGCTCTAGTAGGGTCTCACAGGAATGCCTTGATAACTTTTGAGAGGACAAATAGAACAAACAACAGAAACAATGCCTCTAGCCCAAACAACAGCTGCTAACAGGCAAAAGGATGTCAAGCTTACGAGAGCTTCTAGACTTCTGGACGCAAGCTACATTCGGGACAGCGCTAAAGTAAAAACGTAGTGTGAGTATTGTTATTGAGTGCTAGTTACATGGCGGGTTGACTTACAGACATTGGTGCAGCAGGTTGCGGGTTAAATGGATCCACTTTTCCTCTTCTAAGGGTTAAAATTCTATCGTAAGATGGCGGCGAAATAAAAACCACGTAAGGTTTCACATCAGAAGCTTTGAGCACCTTCAGCGCCTGAAAAATAACAAACGCAAAAAAGCCGATAAAACATTTTCAACGTTCATACACCGTTTTTAAGCTCAAAATATCAATATCCCGAGAATAACCAGACATCACGTCTTTTTACACGTTCGACGCACCCAGCCGTAAAATTGTAAAAAAGCTGTAAAATTGTACAATAGCTATTCTTATGAAATAAAACCTTTAAAATCTTTAAAATTCGCGGGAGTCCGATATATATTTCGATCAACGATCCTCGTCAGTCGTCCTCCATTTCAAAATACGTATATTGTTCATGTAAGCGACATTGAAAACGTCCACGCTTTCTCAGTGTTCATATACGTCATCACGAGACATCTCAGTGGGACAACGCGCCCGTGAGTGACTACAGCACGCGGAATCTTAAGTAAGCGGATGGACATATGAGACGAATAATGCTGAAAGAGGCACTGAGAGTCGTATTGACGGTGATTATGAAAAATCATGTTTTCACATTTGATGATAACGAGATCAGAAAGCAGACTAAAGGTGGCCCGATTGGCTTGAAGTTAACAAGGGTGTTGGCCCAGGTCTTCATGATTTGGTGGGATAAAGAATTCGTCGCGAGGTTGGAGGACATGGCCATCATTATGCGAATGAACAGACGGTATGTGGAAGATATCAACATGGGTATACAAGCAACACCTATTGGAATGAGATACAAGAACGGTAAAATGTATGTGGATGAGAGATCTGTCGCTGAGGATGAAGGAATCGGTGACGAAGAAAGGACAATGGCGTTGATAAAACAAATAGGTAACGAGATCCACCCATCAATACAACTTGAAGTGCATTACCCGTCTAAACACCAGGACGGAAAACTGCCTATCCTCGACTTGAAGGTGTGGATACAGACGAAAGAGAAGGAAACGGAGAAAAGATTCGAGAAAGTCCCAGTGATCATGTATGAGTTCCATTCCAAGGATGTGGCTTCAAAAGCAGTCATAAATGCTAGATCTGCCTTAAACTGGAACACGAAGAGAACAGTGCTGACCCAAGAAGTCCTTAGGGCCTTGCTCAACTGTAGCAGATTATTACCATGGGAACGAATAGTAGAAAATGTTAATGAGATGGTTCTCAGAATGCAGTACTCGAGCTACAGCAAGAAGTTCAGATATGAAGTTGTCGACTCGGCTCTCAAAGCATATAGACCGAGAGAGAAAGCGGATCAAGAAGGAGAAAGACCGTTATATTGGCCTAAAAAATGGAGAAAAGAAGAACGAGAACAGGAAAAGATTGAAAAGAATTCCAGTTGGTACAAACGTGGCGGAAGTGAGGCAGTAATGTTCGTGCCAGCTACACCGAATTCACGGCTACAGAAGAACTATCAAAAGGAGATAGAGCGGCAAGGTTTCAAGATCAAGGCGGGCATTGCAATTAAGAGATTGCTTCAGAAGTCTGATCCGTTCAAATCACGACAATGTAAGCGAGAAGACTGCCCAGTGTGTAGGACAGAGGGAAAAGGACCGTGCAGTAGAGAAAGTATGACGTATGAAATTAAGTGTGACGGGTGTAACAACGTCTACGTAGGAGAAACATCAAGGAGCGCGTATACCAGAGGGAAAGAACACGCAAAATCGCTCAGCAATAAAGAGGAACGGTCGACCTTGTGGAAGCAATGTAGACAGAAACACAATAGTGAGATACAGCAATTTCAAATGAATGTGACTGGTGTCTATCCTAATGACGCGATGCTTAGACAAATATCGGAGGGTATTAAGATCAACAATGTAGATGAAGACTCACTGATAAACTCTAAAAACGAATGGAACTATTTTCAGATTCCGCGTGCTGTAGTCACCCACGGGTGCGTTGTCCCACCGAGATGAGATGTCTTGTGATGACGTATATGAAGACTGAGATCAATGTCTCTTACATGAACGATACACGTATTTTGAAATGGAGGACGACTAACGAGGATCTGACGAGGATCGTTGATCGAAATATATATCGGACTCCCGCGAATTTTAAAGATTTTAAAGGTTTTATTTCTTGAGAATAGCTATTCTACAATTTTACAGTTTTAGTGAGTCAGCTGGGTGCGTCGAACGGGTAAAAAGACGTGATGTCTAGTTATTCTCGGTATTCAAACACGTTCCTAGCTTTGGTCCATGAGATTTCCCAGAAGAATATCAATATCGATTCTTTTGATATTATTTCTTGATTAAGTATTAACCATTATAAAGAGAAACATAGCTATCGATCTCAGACGTCAAATGATTCAGCCCTCTTCATGTATTGATAGTTTCAATAATACTTTTCAGTCGATTGGTCTGCAGAAAAGCTCTTCTAGGGAAGGAATTTAGTGTACTAAACGCTAACAGTTGGCCTTTGAGCAAGCTCTCCTGTTTGAGCCGGGGGTGTGAGCAACGAAACCGCGGGAGACACACGCAATACGAGGCGAGATGGCGCGCGAAGCGTCGTTCTAAACTTGGTCGCGCGCCATAAACCAGCGCTTTAATGCGAAGCCTAACAGATGGAAATGGATCTTTTCTTCACCACCAGTTCAACTCGAGATACAAATTAAGTAGAAACGCGAGGAAAAAATAGTATCACGTGATCAGTACTTTTGAAACTAACGGTATGTGAAGCGAGATGAGGAGGGATGTCTTGTGATCATTGCTGATGGCTGCAAGCAAATAGAATCGTAACACTCAATACAATTCACAGCGAATACGTTTTCCGGCCAAAGATAGTGAAAATAATCAATGGATTTTCAGACACGCCTCTCACAATTCCTGCCAGTAACAAACTCGACAAACAGATGCTTTGAAGTCTATTTTTTAGGAAAGACCATTACTTACAAGTTATCATACCTCGCAATGAAGATTTAAAATACAGTATTTGCCAGAGTTGATCACTCTTCTTATGGAGTCCAGTGCTGTACCGTAAAAGTGACCCTCTAATTCCCCGTGTTCCACGAACTTATGGGCCACAATGTCTGCTTGAAACGTGAGTAGCGACAGAAAATAATAGTCCCTTTCATGTACCTCGTCTGGTCTCTTCGGCCGGCTAGTGTCTGAAGAAAGAGAGGTACAGTGAGGAAGCAGTGCACAAGAATGGTTTAGTTAGTATAACAATCTGCAGGTCGCGGGTTCAAGTAGTTTGGAGGCAGCAGTGTTAGCGCATCAGAGTCGCAATCTAGTGGTCTCTGGTTCAAGTCTAGTTCTGACCATTACTAAGTTGGAGTTGTTTCCCGGTACAGTAGTCCCGAGTTCAGATTCTCGGCCACGCTTGAAAATAGCCAGCTGGTTTTCCCGACTCCAGTCAGTTGACTTGTAGCTTTCAAAAGGTGATTCAGACGCTCGTATTTAGAGGTCAAGCAAAACTCGACAATTCATTTTAGTTCAAAATTGGCGGTATAGTTTGATGGTCAAGCTTTAATTTGATAAGGGGTTTTGGTATCTATAGTTTAAACCGGACGCGCTGCATCGCTCGGATACAAGACATCTCAAAGTATACGGTAGCCTTACATTCATTTGTAGCGCGCGTTCTGCCTCAACGACAGACGGAACGAAGAACACATAGATAAATAAATATACAAATGAAACATCTCAACGGACGAGAGACCAGCCAGTTACTATTACAGGACTATAAGATTGTAAATCATTTGTAAATTTCTGGTGTAACATAAAATCAATTTGAAAGACATCACTTACGAGGTATCACTCCAGCGAAACGTTCTTGGGAAAAGAGAATCAGCTTCTGCCTCAGCTCTTTCCGACCAACTCTGTCAGGTCCTGGAGTAAAAGGAAAATACAAAGTAAGTCGCCGGAGAAATACGAAAACGATGTTTAAAAACTCAAAACGCATCAAATGTTTCCCATCCACACTGCACAACAGTCAACGGTCACTTTGGATTTATGTTTACTTTGAAGAAAACTCGGTCTGGGAAAACACGTGATTATCAAAGTGACGTCAAAGCCGGCGTTTTTAAATTCCTCATGTTCGGTTTGAAAAGCGTTTTCGTGACGGATAAGTGTGGACGGCAGGTCTAACCGTAGAAATAAAGCTTGGTTTTTAAATTTCTCTGGTGTAGTGCTAGGTTACTTTGCTTTTTTATGATCTATGATACAAAATAGAACAGTAATTTCATCGTCAATGGTTTCTACATACCTATCAGTACCACAGGCCGTTTCCTTTGTGGGTCTGGCTGTAAGAGCGCTACTTCTTCATATGTTAACACTTCATCGGCAACATACTCTGATAAAACAACGAACCATGTTAAGATACTCAAAGAAACAAGCTTAAACCGCGGATTCCATGAGGGAGTGAAAATGGTTGGTGCTGTGATGAGGATAATTAGAGAATATGAGTTTCAAAGTTTGTTCAGGTTTTTTTTTCATTCCGATACAGTTCACTGACATTTTTATTCAGCGAAGAATTAATTAAAGAATAAATTCTGCTTTCATAACTGAATTTCAACTTCCAGCGACCTAAACTTCCTTTATGTTTCCTTACGTTGCTGAAAGCCACCGTGATAGTTAAATTACCAACCTTCGTTATGTTTTGCGTTATAAAGAACTTTTTTCCTTCGCTTCCGCTTGAAACAAAGGCATCCTTGCTCTGAAAGAAAGGAACAAAACCACGATTGATTACTAAAGGCAAAAAGCTTCAGTCAGCTTGAGTTGTTCAAAGCCCTATTAAGCTAACACATTATTAGGGAGAATTTTGATTTCAGTTTTGTAACTTTTCGGTGAGGTTTCCTATTTATTTTGTTTGTCCTTCAGTTTTGAATTTAAATAATCGCAAACTACAAAAAAAACATAGTCAGTGAATAACAGTTTTATACAAGAAAAATTAATGCTTTGGTTGCATTTTAATCCTGGGTTAGGGTTAACCGACTTTTGAACAGCCCGGCCCAGTCTCTCTCTATGAGGAAAGGGGGTAAGTTTCTAAAGAAACTGTGGTGCTGCGTCGGTGGGAGTAAGTCTGCATGCGAGCCAAGTGGCCCATCAGGCCGGAGCTTATCCCGGTTTCCTTAGCATTAAGCGACTGAGAGTATTTCTACTCCCCCCTGGATGGGATGCTAGTCCATCGCAGGGTTACCCCCCAGCATTAAATTCGCCGGTACCCATTTATACACCTGGGTGGAGAGAGGCAATGTGAGAGTAAAGCGCCTTGCCCAAGAACACAACACAATGTCCCCGGCCAGGGCTCGAACCCGGACCGCTCGATCCGGAGACGAGCGCACTCACCATGAGGCCACCGCGCCTCCCACCGCGCCGGCACTCTTAATCCTCACGGTATCAACGAACGTTTTTCATTTAACTAATTTATTCTGTTTTTCACGTTGCCAGGCACCAACCAATAGCGTAGCTCCATATTTCTGTATATAAACCACACACAACCCACAATTCCTCGATTCGCTCCGACGAAGGGCTAGCGCTCGAAACGTCAGCTTCTGAATCTCTTTACGGTGGCTAATTCACATTATCAACTCAGTTGATAAAACCAAATTATCTCTCTATGAGGGCCTGGCAGATGAGGCAGCGGAGTGTTAATATTTGACTCATTAGAATAAGCGATACAGTTTGTGATGGAGCTACAAAAACATATGTTCTGAATATTGAAAGGTCACAGCACGATAAACTGGGAATTTGACCCCGATGTACTGGACACTTTTTGTGCGGCGCGAGTTGAAAATCTCAAAATTCTACATTAGTGCTTTTGCTAACCAGAAATTTTGCAGTTTTTGAAAGACAGTCTCCTCGAGTATTGCAATCAAAGAGCCAAAAATGTCACTGATTACTAACTTTAAATGCTTGTAGTCAATTTGTGTTTGGCGTGATCCCTTCTCGCCACAAAGTCGTGAGGAAAAATGTAAATAATGCGGATGTCAGTAAAGATTCGCCTATTGCGGTGTGAATCAACACACAGAAATCTATCTGTACTTGAAGCCGATGGAGAAAATTGACCCAGACAGAACGTTCAGTCACGAGACCACACCATGTCAGAAGACAGATTTTGAAAAAAAAAAAGAACTATTGAGTCCTTACTCTCTTTACGTGTAGGTTCGGTTTCTCCTGTCGTTTTCTTCATGGATTCTTTCCTGTAAAAATGAAAAATATCAACGGAGAACCTCTAAGAATACATTACTATTAAAACAGTGTAGCCTCTTAGTATTTGAATACTAAAATTCATTGGAATATTAAGACATTTCTTATTCTTACTGTTGTTGGAAGTGTTTCGATGGAATAAGTCCAGCTAGCGTTCTTCCTTCCTCGCCTGCTCTCCACGCCTGAACAGAAATTAAAACAAGTGGCAGTCAGCGCTACCCAGTCTACAACATCGCAAGAAAACTGAAATAAGAACTAGCTAAATAACTTCCTCCCAGTCATGAAAAGATAGACTATTAGCAGCATCTTTTTTCTTGGTCTCAAATGTGACGCGATACATAGCGCGAAAGGAAAAATAGCCGTGCGCGAGGGGGGAAAATACGCGCCACCTCTCGCGGTTGCTGATAGTCCTTAAAGGGGGTCGCTCCAAAAGACGTATTATTTTTGTCATCACCAAAAAAAGTCTATATTGACTCACTGAAGTTTCAGCTTCTAAAGTGCATTCTTTCCCAAGTAATTTCTCTTCAAAGAAGCCGGCATCGCTTGCCGCCATTTTGAAACAAATGCTCAGCGGCCAGGTCGGGCTAGGCCGCAAAGCGTGACGTCATCTTTACCAAGATATTTAACAAATTGACGTCAGTTTTTTATGCGTCTGTCCTGTTATTGATCACGAATTTCGTCATCGCATTGTCAAAGTAATTTGGTTTTATCAACTGAGTTGATAATGTGAATTAGCCACCGTAAAGAGATTCAGAAGCTGACGTTTCGAGCGCTAGCCCTTCGTCGGAGCGAATTGTCAAAGTAGTTGTGGATCCACGAGGCGATAGCCGAGTGGATCCGCAGACTACTTTGACAAT
>CM042750.1:2446974-2474474 GCA_022496165.2 Catalaphyllia jardinei
TGAACTGAATAAATTGACCTTGCTCCCAATGTGTGGCTTCATAGCTCAGTTAGTAGAGCATCGCACCTGAAAAAAATATTTATAAAAACCGGCGGGAAGGTGCCACAAATTTGAAAATTAAACAATACACAGAACTGTAAACAGGTCATCTTCTCGCTGGAATTTGTGAATATTTTACTTTAGGTTGAGGCTAACCCTGTACAAATGCGTTGTCAGTGTTTTTATTCAGCGGTCATGGCGAATTCGAAACTGGAGTATTGTGTAGAAGTTTTGATACCACTAGATGCTACAGTCCCCTCCAAAAATGGCTAAGTAATTGCTTAATACAGGGTGACTGCCTAATACAGGCTGAAAGAAAAAGAGTTCAAATACAATCTATGCATTAAATAAACAAGGAAATCGTTTTTTGTGTTACATTATTTGAAACATAGTGATCTAGTAATTGACACCTTGTGATTGTTTAAATACAGGTCAAGAAAATAGGAAAAGTCCCTCTGGGACTTCACAAATGGTGACTGCTTAATATGGTGCCACTTAAGAGCTTCTGCCTGAGAGACCGGGGCAGAAATGAGGGTCGGTCGATTTCGCTTAAAATTGGTACACAAAGTCGTCATATGGACTTAAGTTTTATGCCAAAGTTTCAGGTTCAACAACCTTTTTTTAGCCGAGTTCTGGATATCAGCCCCTTTAAGGGGTCCCCAGAGGCTGATTTTCAGTGCAATTTTGGCCACTTTTCAATCTCTCTTTTAGCAACGTACAACTAATTTCAGACGAAACCAAAGCCATATTTGTAATGCCCTATCCTTAGATATTTCTGGGTGAAAACATTAGCTCACGGGAAATTTTCGTTCACCTGTGGCTGTTATCACAACTTGGTCCTATTTGAAGCATATGGAAAGCAACCGGAAATGGCCAGTTTTTAAGACGGCATATTTTCCATGCCCATATTTTATATCATAAAGTACAGTATCCCTGCAAAGTTCAGCCCTTAGTTTAGTAATATCAAGAAAAAATACTAAGGTTGAGGCATTTTTACTAAGAAAAAACTTACACGACTATGACTAACCAGGCCACTTGCGGTTAAAGTTTCAACAAAGCTTGTCTGTAGATATCAGCCATTTAATTTTGATTAATACCTTTTTTTCTTCTAAGTCATGTGTAAGAGACTCTGAAGTTTTGGAATTGTAACCAAAAAGAGTTACCGTTAAACTGAAATGTCCAATTCCTGGGATCTTTTATAGGACCAATCAGATTTTGGTCTGCTGTCGGTTATAGATTTTATGGAAAAAGGCCTCGAGGAAAATTACAGATAATGGAGTCGCTGTGGAAAAAAATATATCTATACCTAACAATCCACCTCTTGCTTGTTAATCACACAATGAACCAATGCATCTTTTTTGTTCCAAAATGCAATTTTAAGTTCATCTCTAACACGCAACTTGTTCAACAAAACAAGCTTTGTGGTCCTATTTCGTACCATAACCCACCTGTCTGGGACATCTTTTCCGAAGAAAAACAACTTATCAGTCACTCTAAATGCAATCACAACGGGAAATTTCAAATACAATTATGGCTAAATGTCTAATACAAAATGCAGTCTCACTACACTAGTCTATATGCAAAGCGTCAGGATAAATTCACTTCCCAAAATCATTTACCTGTCTTGAGGTTTAGAGGCATGCCCCTTTCTTATAATCTCTTAAAAGTGAGATAACATTTAAAACCTAAGCCCCAGCGATGAATTGGTGATAAGTGCATTGTTGCGAGTAATGAAAATGCAGGTTGATTCATACCATACGTGGTGAGATCACGACAAGCCACCTTATCTGTAGTTTGCTAGCTATGATTGACTCGGAATTCAGTTTTTTCTTTTCTAGATTCGTCTCCCTTGATACTGCAGAGAATGATTATAGAACTTGCATGATCACCTGAGGAATGAATGGACATGCTACAGAATAAATATTTATACCCAGTCCCCGAGTACAAACGGCCTAGGTATTACAAATTGAGGATGTTCAAGACGGTCCATTTTCCCCACCAAGTCACTGACCAAATTACCACAAAATTGCTCATTGGCACACTTTCCCTTTCTTATCAGGATTTTCAGTCCATTTGCTACTTTCTCAGTACGCACAGATCCAGACTAAATCAGTGTACTGAGGGGATGAGTGGATTTTCCTTCAAAGACTACTGCTTATGGCACTCCTAGCCGGAGAATTACTGGCTCTTAGCTCCCATTTCAATAATAAGAAGCGATAATCCCCAGGATGTCACCTGTGTGCTTGCTGAAGATGGAATGGTGAGGTGCCACAATTCTCAATGCCTCACGCCTGCTGGAGCTCAAATCGGTTATTGCCCCTCTTCCCTGGACAAGATTATAATCACCAGCTCCTATTTATACATCTGGGTGGAGAGAGGCACTGTGAAAGAAAATTGCCTTTTCCAAGACGACATGGCAACACCCTAGTAACCAGGAGCGCTTGATCTGAAGTCCAGACTGCTGACCATTGGCCACTCCGGTGCTATGGCGCTAGGCAGCTGCCACTTTTGTATGGAATCTAAATGACCGTTACTACGTTACATGTTTACTTCAAGTCTGTCATAAATTGATAAAATGCAACTGAAAAATGAATATGTAACCAGCACATGAACATCTTGCTGGCTGGATTGTTTATTTACGAGAAAAGAAACTATCTGTGATCAATTAATTAGACTCCATCTGTAAGGCCTAGGGCAAATGTCGAATCTTAGTCGAGTTTAATTTGTTGAACCTATTAATTTGAAATCGGCACATGAATGTTGCAACGTTTGCTGCAATTAAAGCATAGGTTTGACTTGCCAAGTCGGATAATGCGACAAGCTCTAAACATGCGCTGAACTGAATTCATAAATCATGCAAATTACAAAATAATTGATTCAAATGTGATGGACTGGGCAAACGTCACAAAAATACAAGTCACACTTCCCCATCTGCCAAACATTTCCACCCCTGATGAGTATGCACTGTACAAAGACAATTTTGCGACCAGATCAGGAATGAATTCTCCCTCCCCAAGCACATCTGGGTGTGTCGCAATTAAGCCGAAAATTTGAATAACACTTTAAGTCACACAAGGCATTTGTGATCTCCTGGCAGAGGGAAAGAGGAAAAAACTCACAGCATAAATTTACAATGACGGTGAATAGTCAGCTATGAAGGCACATGATGTTAGAATGTCATAGATTCCAAAACATATGTCGTATTGA
This sequence comes from Catalaphyllia jardinei, assembly GCA_022496165.2. Classification (NCBI taxonomy): domain Eukaryota; kingdom Metazoa; phylum Cnidaria; class Anthozoa; order Scleractinia; family Caryophylliidae; genus Catalaphyllia; species Catalaphyllia jardinei. Next base: position 2,450,221 of record CM042750.1, read on the forward strand.
ATACATCAGTCTAGATTTTATTGTTTTGCCATAGCAAAATTAAATTAAAAGAGAAAAGAGTACTAAAGGAATGAAAAGGCGCAGAAAACTATGATTGTCCCAAGAAACTTAAAAATGTCAATAAGAAACAGACAATTAGTTGAGAAAACTCAATTTTAGGGTAATTGCTAAAGCAAGGTTGCCATGGAAACAAGGCAGGGTCACATTTTGTGCGTGTTTTTGCTCAGCCTTTCCCACCTAACTTATACACTCAGTAAACAACTTGCTTCATTTTATTTTGATTACTTTTCTTGTTATCAACATATAAAGTTTCCCCCTTGCCTTCCAGTCAACTGGGTACAGGGTAAAAATTTTGTTTCAAATCCACCAGTAGGAAAATTAATTTGATTCTAGTTTATGGTTTGGAATATATATTTCCTTCACATTATTTACTTTGGGATCTTTGATTGTTTGTTAATTGTGCAGTTGGTGCCTAAACATCTCTCCTAACAAGGAATTAAGGCTTTGACTGGAAGTGCATAGTGGGTAATTTCTCTTTAAGTGTTTCGTGTTAAAATGCCTCAACTTTAGAGTATTTTTTTCTTGATATTACTAAAATAAGGGCTGAACTTTGCAGGGATACTAAGACTTTATGATATAAAACATAGGCATGGAAATTATGCGGCCCTGAAAACAGGCCATTTCTGGTTGCTTCCGATATGCCTCAAATAGGACTAAATTGTGATAACAGCCACAGGTTAATGAGAAATTCCCGTGAGCTAATGCTTTCACCCATAAGTGTCTAAGGATAGGGCATTACAAATATGGTTTTAGTTTTGTCTGAAATTAATTGTACGTTGCTACAAGAGAGATTAAAAAGTGGCCAAAATTGCACCGAAAATCAGCCTCTGGGGACCCCTGAGGGGCTGATATCCAGCACGCGGCTAAAAAATGGTTGTTAAACCTGAAACTTTGGCATATTACATAAGTCCACATGATGACTTTGTGTACCACTTTTAAGCGAAATCGGCCGACCCTCATTTCCAAGTCTGCCCCAGTCTCTCAGGCAGAAGCTCTTAATACAGGTTAAACTGTATATTAATCCATCACAGTTTCTAGTTGCAGTCTTATTTTGGGTCCCCTATGGCTAACAGTTCCAAGGACCTCAATTTTCTCACCTTTCTTTTTTGATCAAGGCACTGTCAGAATAGCATCTGGGCTTACTGTAAACCCAGGCTACCCTTCTATTTGAAGTTTAGCACTGTAAAGTTGAGTACTTTTACAAATTACAATGCTCCGCCTTCTTTATTATGTGATTGTTCTCTGCAGCTCCCCTTTTGAGAAAATGGATGTGATTTGATCTTTCATCACATACCTGAACAGACAAAGCGTTCCTCATACCAAACTGAATCCATCTTATGACAGTGAAACTTTTTTGGCTGCCATGCACAACCAGAGATGACAGCTGACATTCACTGTACACCCATTTCATGTCTTTGAAGATGGATGCGATTTTCTTCTACCAGGCCAAGCTACAGTGCCACTCAGAGATAAACAAACATTGCACATGCCTTTTTGCAAAGGAAATGGCCGGCTGCGCATTTTCTCCAAGGCATTTTTTTTATAGGTGCAGTGTTTGTACATGTATTTTCTTTAACACGTTCACCTTTATCACTCATAGCCAAATAATGTTTTTCTTGCAGTGCATTGTTATGGCAAACAAAACATGAGTCCAGCTCAAACAAAAGCACCATTCATAAGAGAAATTCATTGACATGCATTACAGAAATTTATTACATCTGGACATACATTGGTCAGCATATTGTCAGCATAGCCATTTGTCAGATGCATTGGTACTGAGCCCTCCCATGGCACTCCCCCATTCATGTGAGGGCCACCACCATCCATTCTTCTGTAAGAAAAATCATTGCCAGGGGGTCTTGCAGTTGGCTGAAAAAAAATGTATCTGTTAGTATGATATTAAACCTCATTCAAGTTACTTAAGACAGTCCATTGTTAGTGACTAGTTAGTAATGATTTATATGGTTTTCCCTGTCTGCAGGCAATTGGAAAGCCTTTGTCTTTACCTACGATTTCACCAACAAACAACTCCAAAGGTGTTTGAAGAATGCTTCGAATCAGTAGGTGACTTTACCTACGATTTCACCAACAAATAACTCCAAAGGTGTTTGAAGAATGCTTCAGTAGGGGACTTTTGGACCTTTTCTCAAATATTCCGACATCACTATTTTTTCTGTGATGCAAAATACTGCATTTAAGGATAATTAAATAGTGGTTTAACTTAATACATGTAGGTGCAAATGACAAAAACACAGTAAAAGGTTGCTTTAATTTTCCCTTTAGAGATTTAAAACAGACTAACAACAATAACTGTTGTAGATATCAAATTATTTGATATCTAAGTTCATCTAGTGTGAGAAACCTGTCTGAAGTGATCCTCTGAGTGAGGGAATTCTGAAAGAACCATAATGGATGACTAATGTGTAGAGAACCTGAGAGGAAGTCATCAGTGCCTAATTAATTACCATGTGAAGGAAAGTCACAATAAAATATTACAAGTTGTGTAGGTATATAATACAAACTTATACTAAAACAATTTAGAAACAAGATTGTTCTGACTATGTCGTTATGATTCAGAATAATATTATTTGTTTATTCTTGTTCCACATGATCAATTTTAAAAACAATGGAGAAGACAAAGCTCTTTCTGCTTCTGTACTGGAGTGAAACATTTCATGAACAAGGTAAAAGATCTGTTGTATTCAACATGGAAAATATTACAAATATTGAGACATGTTAACCACAAGATATATTCACACTCACAATAATGATGTCCTTCATCTTGTCACACCTTGCAATGCTAAATGTTAATGTTTTGTTCTTTTTGTGTTGTTAAGAAACCATTTCTAATCAATCAATAAAAGCATGGCCAAAACATAATGTAAAAGAATGATACAAGGTGCCTGCTAAATTGCTGGTACAATATAGCGGAGAAGATTTACACAGGAAGGAATGTACGGCAAATAAAGGCTCCACTTGCAGCCAACATCACAAAACAATTGAAAAACAAAAACACTATGGCACTTTGTGATTTGCATGTTGTATGTACTCAGAACAAAAATGCTGCAAATGTTGGTTTAACACCATTGACCTTTATGATACATAACAAAAGTAAACATAAGTGAAACATTCCAAAAAATCCCAGAAAATGTGTCAACAATTTGTAGAGGAAAATGAAAAACAATCAGATATTGAAATGACAAAAAGTCATCTGTATTATTTTGATAGTGAAACTGCAAGTAGTGAATAACGTCAGGGAAACACTACCACGTCATGACACAATACTGACAGTAATTAATATTTTCTTAAATGAGCAATACCTGCAGAAATACTGTTTTCACAGAGTCTTTTGAATACAGACAGCTGAACTTGAATGTGTTTTCAAAATATTAACTTGGCTTAGAATTAGGGTTATGTTAGCTGACTTTCACAGTCAAGCAACATTACAGAAAGGTTAAAAAATAGCTGACATAAATTAGTGCAGACTTTAAAAATGACAGCCATGTGACATACTCAGTGTTAAACATACTACAATGTGAAAGTATCGCTCAGCATACCTGTGTGTATTGTGCTTTCATTTTCACACATTGTGCTACAGTGTGTATTATAGAAAAACACAGACTACCTTGAAGTGCACAACAGACAGTATTGAATTTAAGTATACTGCTTAATTTACGTAGCATTTTTACAGACCGGCACACAATCTACTAAAGTTACACAATAATTGTTAATTAATTGATGTAAGTTACAACAAGAACCAACCTTAAAGGGGCAGTGTCACCCTATTTGGCAACTTTATAAAAAGCTAGGTGTGATCGCATCAATTGAAATTCCAAAACTAATGGTCTGGTTTTGTTATTAAAGACTATTTGAAGGTACTGATTGAAACTGTTTCCTATTGCCTGTTGCTATGGATGGCAAGGATGGAAATGGATTGAAACTTGAAAAAATTGGCCAATTTTTTCAAGATTTGATGCTACGTCTTCCAAAATTCCTCAAGAAATTTATTATGGTTAGCCCTCTCTGATAAAATTCATTTGGTATCTTCCTTGTAGCTTTACAGAAGCATTCTGTTTACAATTAAAGCTTCAAAGTAATGATTTGAGCACAGAAATGACCTAAAACTGCAAAATCCTCGTGACACTTTAAATAACAAATTAGAGAACACAGCATGAGGTTTAAGTGGTTGACAAATTTTATATTTGGTTTTTCACTTTCTCTGTTTGAGCTGATACATGCATTTTGAAAATATACATGAATAACTTAGCTAGTTGCTGAATGCGCTATATCCAATCTGATGTTATACATGCGTTCCCCACTGTTTGGCCAATCAAATACCAAAGTGGTCTTTGAGGCAGCATAGTCAAAATTATCAACACTGTTAAATCAAACAAAGGGTAACACTGGCTCTGTCACACAACACTGTGTTATCAAGCTTTTCTCTTTAAGGAAGCTGGAGCTGTTAAAAAATAACCTCAAAGTACGTATTAAGTACACATTGTTTCATCAGTTGATGTTTTGTCTGGTTATAGAGTCACATACCTTCACTGTTATTGTGCCATCGCTCTCTCTTTGAAAGTTACTGGTGTCTAGCTTTGGCCCTTTGTAGTAAGACATGCCTTGGACGGTGCAGCCTAGCCAATACAAAGTGCTTACAACCTATAAATAAATATTTATTCAATGTAACAATCTACTGCTAAAGTAAAGTACAAATTCTAACACAGGAATATAAAATAAAATAATGTCAAACAATGTTGCAGCAACAGCCTTCCTCTGTCAGTTAGGAATCCTAGGAACAGTGACACTTTTAAGTGCTTAGTCAAGACCTTTATTCTCTATGGCCTTTCAGGTTAATTGTCACATTTATGACTTTTAAGATTTTAGATTTATTTATTTATTTATTTATTTTAATTCTTATGACTGGTTGGTAGTTTTATTCTTTACTCTTGACTTGTATGAATTAATTATGCTGACTGTACTACATTTTTGATTATTTCCAATAAGAAAAAGAGCAATATATTAAGCAATATTAAATATTACTACTAACTATAATAAATACATGAAAAAATTACTCGATTCTGATTGGCTGAGAGCAGTGCAGTTCAAGTGTAACACCAGTGCAAAAAGTGCAACACCAGTGCAAATTACACATCGTAATTCTGGATTATGATTGATTGAAAGAAAAAAGGAAATTTTCTGAGACAATGATATCACATAAAATTATGACGAAAAGTTTGTGCAGAAGCTAAGAATGACAAAAAATGGCTTCAAGAAAGATCTTCTGGCAGTTCCTCTGCTGGGAATTGTGTTCAGCGAGTTGTAGGCTCAGGTCGGCTCAGACTCCAAACTAACCACGCAATCCGGAACATACAGTAAGCGGTGAATCATAATGCCTAAAAACGGTAAAGTAACTTGACTCAAATCTCCAAAAACTGCAGCAAGGCTGACCTAAATTCTCAAACCCGCCAAGAGAATACAACAAAGATGAAAATCCAGAAAATTACGACAGCGAAGTTCAAATGCACGCCCAAGCACATTCTGGGCCATGATTGGCTAATTAAAATCACCTGAGATTAAGCGCACGCACAAAACGGAGAGGTGAGTTCAGAGTTCGTAAAGTTTAAGACATCCTCCACGAAATTTTTTTTCACGTTTATATTATTAATAAGTAATCATACGGTTTTTCTTGTTCAATTTGGAATTAATTTGCACTTGTGAGTTTTCAAAAGCAAATTGCACTCGACGCAGCGGCTCGTGCAATTTCAGCTTTTTGAAAACTCACGCATGCAAATTAATTCCAAATTGAACTCGAAACCGTATGATTACCTATACTTATACATTCAACACAATCTTGAATACACAAAAAAAAACCTGCTCACCTTTTGTACAACTTCATCATCTGATTTATAGTTGCTAAATACAAAAAAGAAATTAAACTTCAATGAATGAGAGCAAAACCAAATGGATGTTTTCATTCACACAAAACACAAGTCAGAGTTTATTACAATAATTATAAACGAATTGTAAAGATGACCACTTTCGGGCCATAAAATTGCTCTCATATTTAAGGGCTTGCAATAAAATGAGACAATGATTGATTAAGTGTTTCCTTTGGGCCAAAAAAAACTCGCTGTGATGACAGTGGCTGTAAATAGCGGTGTGGTATTCCGGAGGGGTACCACCATATAAATATTTGCAATCGAAACTGAATTGGAATAGAGAACATTAATAGGATGAAACCTCAGTCAGTGACAGCGTTAAGTTGTTTAACATAACTCTCTTACTCCGATCTATAAACACATACAATCTAAAATTTCCCACTTTACTCTCGTGGAAGGCTTATGCAGAAACTCTGTACAAAAATCAATTTACTTTAGTTATATAATTTTCAAACTTCACACAGTAAATATCTATTCTCATACACTGAATGCATTTTGTCTGCCACACGACAATGCAACAGCACTTTAATTTATTGACAAGGCTACCTATACATTGAATCAGATACACTTCCAAAAAAACTCTAGAGAATAACTCGCTAAGGGGTGGGAGGGTGGGAAAACTGTTGTACTGTCCGGCAAGAAAAGAAAAACTGATTCACGTGAAAGAGCATGAAACTGACATCCTAGCTCGCACCCAGGTTCCCCATTCAGCGTGAGAGAACTTCACTTCCTGCCTCTTTTGTAAGCTTAGCCGGCAGAAAAAACATATATTAAATAAATAGTACTCACATCACATTATCCCTTGTTTCTAAATCTTGTGGATCAAAAAGCTGCCAGCCGCTGAGACCAAGATGAGCACAAACACTCAAGAACTTCTTCAAGTTTATCTGGAAGCAAAACAAAACAAGATGACTAAATTCATACACAAATCAACTTGAAAGGATTTATTTTCTATCATGTTCAGCTCTTGAGTAGAAACTCTGCCCATCTATAACATTAATAATAAAAATTAATGTTGCCCCAATTTTGCAAAAAAAAATAAATAAATAAATAAATAAAAAGTAATACTGTTTTAACTGAACAGGACTTTGATATAAAGTTAAAAGAATGATATATAAGCATGCATCAAAACTCTACTTTCTGTGTTTCATTTTAGATGTTGTCCTTGACATGGAGTGTGGTCATAATTTTGTTTTTAGGTAGAGCATTTTCCGGAGATAAATGTAACGAGATCCCTCAATCCTATCACTCACTGGAGGAGATTTAGCAGAGGAAAGTTAGAATAATATAAGCCACTGTTGGGAATTAATGACTTAATTAAAGTCCAACACAATAACAAGAGTTAACAGACTAAATGAATGATACATATGAATGTATACTTTCTCTTCGCCGCGATTCACCATCTAAATCCACCCCGACTTTCTCTGTCCGACCTCGTAGCTCAGTCGGCAGAGTGACGGTAGATCTATTCCGGAGGTCGTGGGTTCGATTCCCACCGAGGTCAAAAGATTTTTTCTTTACCTCGTGTGGTTCCCTGATTCCCTTTACTAGGGCTAACGCCCAGTGGGTTATTCATGGGTTACATTAGCACTAAAATTTACACTTCAGAGTTAATTCTCTGTTACATCATAAATGAATGATAGTTTGTCAGTTTTTAAACCTGACAAAAACTATTCTCATCTGATTTGGCTTTCATAAAAAATAAAGTTTAAGTTTCAAAACTCAAGCTGTTTATTTAATATTTATTTGTTTATTTAATTATTTTATTGTTAGTTATTTTTTAAATTTACACAATACTCCTACAGGTGGGCACCTTGCATGGGTCCGAGTGTCTCGTTCACACCTTCTCCTTTTGGGATTTTTTAAAATTCTGTTTCTTTATATTCCTGTTTAGTTTGTATATATATTCATAGTCTTTGCCCAATCAAGCTTGATATAAGTTTGATATAATTACATATGTATCAAGCTTGTAAGTAATCAAGCTTCATTTGTAATGGAAGTTAATTATTGAATGAAAATTGAATTCTGCAAAAATATCAGGAAACTTTTTGCAAGTTAATAAGCATATAACATTCTGCATTCAGCATTTAAAGCCCTATTTCCTTGTTAAGAAACTAGATTTTTTGAGAGGATGATTTCTATGTATTCATGTTTACACAAAAATTTAAACATTTAAACTAACCACCTACACATACGTAAGAGTCACTAAACATTTCCAAAGTTTCTATTAAACTACTAGATTATGAGCTTGAAATTTCTACTACATGGTAGTTGACGAGGGCACAACCTGAGTCAACTATCAAGCATAGCAATCGAGAGCAAATAATCCAGTTGTTCGAGTATAAATCCTCTAGTCCTGAAAACTTAATCTAAATCCTCTTCAAATACTGTACAATTCGAAAATGTCAAGCTGCCAACATTTTGCCATCACGATCTATCGCAGAATAGATTGTGAGTAGCGTAACCAATCAGAGAATTCCATTTGTGATAGAATACTAGTAGATTTATATGTACTAAAAAGTTTTAGTAACTCATCATGTACTATAATTTTTTTTTATCACTGATAGACTGGCAAATGGGGCCGCTATTTTCGAGTAGCCATTACTTATAGGTAGCTGTTACTTTCGGATGATTAAAAAACATTTGTACTGTAACGGTTGTTTCAGTGTATGTTATTAACTGCCCATGTAAACAACACAGCCATACAAAAAATGCCCTAAACTGGTTGGTACTGTGGGCAAATCGAAAGTGTACTGGTTGTAAATAAGACTTATTACATGGCAAGGTCCTTGAGCGGGCAAGATGAACCAAATCATGTGATGTGATTGGCTACCTGAGGGGGCAAGATGGAGCTATCTTGCCCACTCGGGACTACTTGCTGCATCCCACAAGAAAAATTTCCCGGAAAGCCATTTAATGACTCCTTTATTTACCAAGGTTATTCGGTCAAGATGGCTGCATGTTGGCCTCGTTCTTTTTTTGGCAAGTTGAAGGACCAAGACTGCAAGTTTATGGACCTTGACTTTGTGTCAGTCCATAAACATGCAAAAAACGAACTTGGACAATATCCAGTCATCTTGACCTCACACTTGGTAAATAACCTGTCCCATATACCGTAAATGCTCGAATTAGTACCCCTCCTAAGGCTCAAAATTTGTAATAAGTGACCCCTTTAAATAAGAGCCCTCCCTCCTCCCCCCCCCAAAAAAGGGTTTCGGTACTGATACGATATGAGATGTATACGGTGTATACAGTTCTTTTAATGAAATGTGACATCGTTAAATAGTATAAAATGTGTTATTAAGGTCGCACAGGTTTGCTTCTCATTTCCTTGATAAAAATAGTAAAAAAAGTAGTTTTCTATAAGGTTTTTGAATTTTTATGTTGCAGTTTGATTTTAAATAGAAATAAAGTGTCATTTTGAGGCGAAAAATTGATAAATGAAATAAGCACCCCCTTCAAATAAGCGCTCCCCTCTCACCTTACAAAATTAAATAAGCACCCCAGGCGCTAATTTGAGCATTTAGAATATATGATATATATTAAAACAGTTAGATCATTTGCTCTCAATTTCTATGCATGATATTGGCTTGGGCTGTGCTCTCATCAACTATCACATGATAGAAATCTTGAGCTCATAATCTAATTGTTGAATCAAATACTATTTTTAGGTCACTTAATTATTAATAGTGCAAACTGTTTCATATTCTGTTTCCATGATATGAAAATATACCTTAGAAAATAAAACAAATGCTCTGAAATTTTCTGTCAGAGTCTCACAGAAACGTAATATTATGGCATACAGTAATAATTATCATACTTGTATGTCCATCTCTAGAAGACGTAATTTTTCTCTAATAAGAAAATTGGAAAATGATGATTAATGATTTCTACTTCAGATACACCTGTTATATCTTAAATGGAAAGAACACTTTTAACCATTAAAGAAACTCATGTTCTGCTAGTGAAATGTTCATCACGAGTATGATTACAGACCGAATTGGACGACACAAAGTCTTGTTACAAATTAATCATAAAAATTGCAATTTTCGAGAAAAGAATAGCCAAGTTATTCGCATTAAAACGCCTGCAAAGGAGATGAAAAACCTCCTCCAGGTAATAAGGCGCCAAAAACACAAAAGCACGTGCACGCACGCACGCACATCATTACAACTTTGAATGTGATTGGTTGATTTAAACTACAACTTCGAATGTGATTGGCCTATTGAACTGTCCGATAACAAAGTGTCCAATAACAAACTGTCGATAACAACTTGGCAAGTGAATTAGTGGAAAAATAGGAGTTTTTTAAACCTCTCACAATCGAGGAAATTGTATTTTTTATGATTATACTGAATATTCTTCTATAGTTTTAGCGCTATACAAATTCCTTATTACTATTATTATTATTATTATTATTTTTACTAGGAAACATACAATCATATAATGTAGATTGAGTGAATTGCCTCACTGAATAAAAGAGATTTAGAAATTCAAAATCACTAGTATATTTTTTTTAAAAACATGTTGCAGTGTGTTAGTCCTCCAAAAAATAGCACACCCTCTCAAGGTTTTGGAATAGAAAAGATTTGAGGAAAGGCGAAAAATCAATTTAACAGTTGTATCAAGTGATAACACAAGTTTACTTGGTTAATACTATTGATTCAAACTAGCACACTATGGTAAATGCTTCTTCTTCATACTTAACACTAACCTTGTTAAGAATTTGGCACAATTTTCTTTGGAAAATCCAAATTATTTATAAAAGTTTTCTTATCATTCTTTATCCTCTAGCCAATATTAGAACCACAGAAAACAACAACAAAAAAAGAATTACATAAAAATACAGTAAAGATTCACAGTTCAACTAAATTAGCCTATTACAGTAAAGTGGAGTGAGAGTATTAGGCCATAACACATGATACCCTGTTTTGCTCAGAGAAATGGATAAAATATTCGAAGTACAAACTTATTATCTGATTGAATGATAAAGCATCTCCAACATTGATGTCTGAAATATGAATTCAGCTGACCAAAAACTGGCGACACAACATTTTTTCGGATTTAAAGCGATTAAAGTAGAAGTCGGTCACGAAAATTTTTCTAATCACACTCCATACAATCAAAGCGGCCGCTGTGCATGTGCACCAATATAACAGATGAATTACCAAGAAACAGGTCGATTTCTAGAGAATAAACGATCGTGCCAATAATAAAGGTTTCGTAAGCTACCGTATTGTGCCTTTGAGCCCCTGTAGCTTTGAAAGTTAACTAAAACATGGGTTAATTAAGCTTAAATAAAATCATCGTTTCGAAGCATTCGGTTTCTGTCAACAAATGCAAATTTGCTGATATTCCCAAGAGCTGAATTGTGTGATTCTTCACGAATACGAAACCTTATAAGCTTACATTGCAAGAAATTTATTCCACATAAGCTTATATTTGGGAACTGGCAAATAACCTAACACTCGGAAAAAACGAACAAGTGACTGACCTTTTAGATTCAGCTTGGAACTACGCATAACTTCGAAACGATTGCGTTTCTGCTGGGGATTTTTGCATGATGACAAAACGTACAATGCCGCCTCATGATCAGGATTATATCAACTAGTTTCCGGTCGCAACGACCGAATTTCACACCATTAAGCGTGGCAAGTGACCTTGCATACAACTTAAAAAGACGAAACATTTCGTAGTAGACAAATATTCGATCTCAGTTGCAACAAAGAATTAAATTTTGTTGGGTAAAATGAACGTTAACTGTGTGTAAACTCGATTCTATCATAATGACGTGTATTCGACCGCACGGCTAGTCACGTATGTACACAACTTGAGGCATGGCTCGAAACAGTGAAACTTTTATTTCCACCGCGTATCTTCCCACTGCAGACACTGATTACACATCAACCGTTCTCCACAACGGGGAGACACTAGAAAATGTTAATAACCATGAGCTACCTCGAGCGTTTGCAGCCATCTTCAACGATACGAAAAGAACGACAAGTGTTCGAAATGCATCTCGTAGAGATACAAAGCTTAGTTTACCAAAATAGCAGTGTTTTCTAATACCTGAGATTCCTGAGGGCTTGGATTTTCGATGACATCTTGAATTATCTCTGAATCTGGTTGTATTCGCTTCACGAGACTACAGATCGAGAACAAATATAAGCTTGTAAGGAAAGAGGTATGCATAGCAATGGCTAATCCGTAAACCAAGGCATTCTTTTACCCTACTTACTAGCACAAGAGAACGCCGTCTTGCAGGGATTCTACGAATCGTGATGAACTAAACGACTGTCCCGTAGCCTCCTGGAGAAAATTAAAGATATCAAAGAGAATTAATGCCGGCCATTTAGGCGACTGTCCACCACTACCCCACAAACAAGCGACACACAGTTCAAAGGGTTGTTGAAAACTGACACTTAGTGTCTGATGATCATACCTCAATCCATTGTTGAATGATTCGCTGGGCCGTATCCGATTTCAACGAAGAATCGAAACCCTCTTCGTCGACTCCATAAGTTTTGTTTTTGTGAACCATGTCGCCGTTCCCGACAAGGGTCACATATTCTCATAAGAGAGGGCCCTTTTCTCTACGAAAAAAACGTGAGCCCTGAGCTCTATGGCAGTTCAAAACATTGTCAACTCTTCGACATTTCCTCACAACATTCGTAATCTCCTGTGTTGTCGATGAAACTCTGACATAGATCAAATACTTCGCATTCACTCCGCATCAGCGGCCGATGGCAACCATTGAGGAATTTATAAGACGAATGCTGATTGGTCGAGTGACAATATGGAAAGTACAAACTGTTTACATGCATAACTTTGGCGCAAAAAAATTGTCCAAATAAAACACTGTTTGCGTTGCTATTAATTCAGACTCTATCTTTGTGTGAAAGCAGATTCATTCAACAACCTCGGCTATATTTTTTGCATAAATATTTTGCACTTTTACTAGGGTTTCAGTTTACTTTCTCATACTGTCTTCAGGAATTTTAATTTTGTGAGCGCTATATCTGCTATATCCATGGATCATGGTTGCACAGTTAACTCATGATGGCGTTGAAAACCTCATTTGCATCGCCATATAACCAAGAGCGCACCACAGAAATTGTAACTGGGGTTGAAAAACATTTTGTATAAACTTTTATGAAATGCAGGTCTGAAAATCTATCATGGAGGTTCATGCCGAAAACGTAACCTTTCTAGCAGCTAAAATCCCTTTGAGTTTTTGAAAAGGTATTATTCATTGTAAGCCGGAAGAAAGGGAGACAAGAGACTGTTCTATGTCATTTCTAAAACGTATCTTATTTTAGTAAAAGCTAATATCAAGTTGTTTGATATCAGTTCAACCACAACTTACATACTGTTATTGATGTAGAGGTATCTATTTTTAGCACTGTTGTCTGCGAAAGTCCGTCGTGGAATTATTCATCACCTCAGATGACCCAAATGAAAATTGAATAACTTATAAGTGATTTATTTTGTCCTTACCGGAAAACAAAAAGCAGTGTGATTTGTTACTAAAAGACAGCCATCTAATGCCTTATATTGTTATTAAAATAGTAAGTAAAACTTTATTTTCATTGTCAATCGACTTCGCTTTCCAAAACTGTATTGGGGACACTCTTTCAAAAAGGTTAAAGTAAACATGATAATTTAATAGCAAGTTGTTTGGGTTATCAAAGTTTTGCTGAGCTTGTGTGTATCACGAAAAATATTACCATTGCCACCAGGATCAACAGGGTGTGAAGTCAGCAGAATCAATTACAACACGTTTCAATCCCTGGCCACGAAGCTGAGTTGCACTTTAATTTCCCCATATTAAACTGTTTTGTTTTAATTAACAATTAGACTACAAGCCCGAGTTTTCTACGAGCAGATAGTCAACGAGGCGCAGCCGAGTTGACTATCGCTCGTAGAAAACGAGGGCGAGTAGTCTAATTGTTTTAGTATAAATTTACCGTAGTCTCATTGCATAAAAAGATAAAAATGTCAAGTAATGCGTAGAAAAGAACTGTTTTATTATGTTACGTGAGGTTCAAACGTTACGCGCGATGTGCACTGATGCGTAACTGGTTTCTATCAGCAGATAGAAATCAGTAATATAGCCAATCAAATTCACGGATTCACAATAGACTACGGTAAATTTATACTAATAGGTGATAAAATCGCGAAAGATAAGCCAGACTTAATCTAAAAACCTTCTTGTAGTCTAAGAATGTCTCAGATGTTCACTGCTGTCAAGAGAAGGTCTCATTCTTCCAATCTCGTTCCTAGTGTATTTTCTGCCCCTTCCAATTTCTGAGGTAACCAGTCTAAAATAAAATTGCATTGTTTCAGAGTTAAAATAGGGCGACTCTAATGCGAATTGTGCAATGTCGTTTTTTTTTATTCCCTGTTAAATAGAAAGCCCTTCACAGTTCAGGAAATCTTTCGCTCACTTTACTATATTATCTCTTTCTACAAAAAAGTGAACTTAGTACAACCAACATACAGTAGTTCTTTTATTCTCAATCAGTCTTTTATTGCATGGAAAATCGTCACTCAGTTTTTTTGCACGCAGAAACTTGACAAGGGTTTAATATAGTTAGCTTATAGGTACACATAGAAAAGGAGTCATCACGCTACACATAGAAAGTAACTACTTAAAACACTCGATATTGCAACTATTATTTTAGGAAACGGCAAATTTGGAAACTGAGCCTCTTGTAAAAGTTAATACTGAGATCCATTCATCATTTTTTTTTAATGATCCAGTATCTATTTAAACGTATCTGCTTGCGATGATCGTTTTCTCTCACATCCTAGCTAATGTTGCTGTCGAGTGGTTGTCATCGCCAAGAGTGGCTATTGCCCGTTCAGCCATTAAAGACATTAAGGATAAAACTAAACTTGTAATTCATGAATTATTCAAAGTTATATAGGCTTGCATTTGAGTTCTTGAAATCATGCGAAGAATAAATTAGAGTGCCTCTTCGATTTTTTATGAGGAAATTCAAAACTGTTGCAATGTATTCCCTGTTTACAGCTCTCTTCAAAGTTCTCACTATTCGAGTCCAACGCACGAACTTCTCTCATCCCTTGATCCACCTTCTTTGATCAAGAAAACAGTATGGCTTTTAGTTCACCTCGCTCTCCGCCTTCTAAATCAGATTTTCCTGACTGGGCGTTTTCGGTTTAGCGAGGGGAATCTCTGCCATCATGTCTCTACTGACAGATGTCGTTGCACAGCGGAACCCATACCGGGGATATGGTAACTCTGTTATGATCGACCACTCGTCTTCTCTCCAGTCATAACACTCCACTGACGTCACAGCCACGTGACCATACGAACCACCGAATACGTAGATTTTCCCGCCAAATGCTGCGGCTCCCGCGCGGTCACGTTTGATTTTCATCTCTGCGGAAATGAAAAAATAGTCAAAGGTAGCTTTATGTTCCCACTTGCTTGTGGAACTATTCAGTTTAGCTTGCAATCTAAATTTACGTCAGTTCAGTTGCGGATCACCTTTGTATATCAATAGGTCGACGGTAGAGTTAAAATCTAACCTCGGCAAAGCTCGCGTGTACACAGGCGTGAACGTGAACTTGTGCGTGACAAATAAGGCCCTGTTTACAGGCAGGTAGGGTAACCAGGGTTACCCTAGCAAGAGGGTTACCCTGGGACTAGTACATTTCTTCTTATTTTTAACAACGCATTTACAAGGTAGCTAGGGTTACTCTAGCGATAGGGGTTATCCTGGCGCTAGGGTAACCCCAGCTGACTGCTAGGGTTACCCTGGCGCTAGGGAAACCCTAGCGCCTTGTAAATGCTCTGCTAGGGACAACTCGCCTACCCGGGACAACTCTTTTTGGCTCCAAAAAGCAAAATATGATCACAATACCGACAAAATCAGCGAATTATGACCCAGAAAACATCAAGTTCTTTCACAATTTGTCATATTTTTGCTTTGGAAATAAAATATTTTCCAGTTTGATATCTTTTCGTGCTTTACTTACAAAGCAACCGAAGCGAAACAAGTTGTCTCGGGCAGTAGGGTTACCCTACCTGTACATTTTGCTTGTAAACCCGGGGTATCTTTTAACCCTCTTGCTAGGGTTACCCTGGCAGTAAGGTTACCCTACCTCCTTGTAAACAGGGCCTAACTCAACTGGTGAACTTGTTTTCATGATTCCATGATCCCCGTCTGACGTTCAAATTAGTGATTCATCAAGTTTCGTTGACTTAAAAACTGCGGTGTTTCAGATCGGACTGAGGTCAATCAATAGTCATTTTTTCGCGAAAGAGAAACATATTATTAGACAAGCATCCTCTGTGGTAGATTTAAAGTCCAAGGTTTTTACATTTTTAGCTCATTTTTGAATTTTTGTAGGCATATAATTGTGCTTCTCTAGATATATTTTGAAGAATGCTGCTGTGGCGCTTTTTGAGGATTCTTTCCCTCTTCAACACATTATTTTTTACACATTTCCCGCGCAGTCGCTTACGGACTAAAATTGGAGCTCAGTGGTAGCAGTTTTCAGCGATCAGGAGGACAATACAAGGTATGATCACTGGGTCCTTGGAATTGACATCGTCCTTGTGATTCTCGGAGTGTTTTTTCGATATTTACCTTTCCCATAAGACCATTTATCTGCGCCTGGGTCATAAATCTCACATGAGCTCAGTATTTTCCTAAAGTCCGACCCTCCACCCATGACAAAGATTTTTCCCATCATTATCACTGCGCATGCTCCACTACGCGGTGTGTCAAGGCTGGAGACATTGGTCCATTTATCATGTTGAGGGTCGTATCTTTCCACCGTTCTCAGAATTGTGTTGTTTTTCGAAATCCCTATAAAAAATAAAATAGAACAGGTTTTAATTAGACAGGCTGCTGTGTGAGGTCAGACTGAAATTAAAACCTTACCGTCTCACATAAAAAAAAATGCCCGACTGAAATATCTAGCAAGGTCAAAAGCTTATCAGCATTATAAACTTCCGGTAAGATACAAAAAAAAGTGTTATGATAGTTGGTTGGTCTGTGTAATATCTTGTCACCGTCTTTATTATCACGTGTTGTGTAAAAGTAAAGCAATAAACCCTTGATGTGAAAGCGTGTAGATGTGTGCCTTCTTGTATTGATAACAAGAACAGCACCTTTAGTGAAGTCCGAGCTTCTACAATCACAATACTTTCGGAGTTCAATGCCTCCAATATTGGTTAGAGGTTGAAGTCTTCTCGGATAAGGCCTACAAACCGTATGCCCCGTCTCCTGCATGTTCAGTGTCACATGGTGGGTGAGTGGGTGGGTGGGTGAGATTAAATATGGACTGATAGCGGCAGCCAGAGGCGCCTTTACAAGCTGACGTTCGATCTCACTCAATAGAAAAATTGCATACCTCCAATAACATAAATATATTCGTCAAGTGAAACAGCAGAGTGATTGTAGCGCCTCTGGCGTGGAGGGGAGAGTGCAAACCAAGATTTCGTCGCGTGATCGTAGCACTCCATTGTTTGTTCTTGATTTTTGCTTCCCAGGACTCCTCCAACCACATAGATTTTCCCGTGGAGCTCTACGGTTTCATGATTTAAACAACCTGGGGCATAAAATAGCCACAATTTGTGATTTTTCAACAAATAAACCCGCATATTGAGATTCGGGATCAACCCTTATATAAAATGCCTCCAAGTTTCAAGTTTCAAGTTTATTAGGAAAATAAACAAAATACAAAATATGATGTACCACTGCTCGCAGCTAGCTACAGCTATTCGAGGCGAGCAGTGGTTTGACGCATTAAATTAAATATTATTATATAACACTAACTAGGATAATTACAATTATTAAAAACTGGATCATTGGATAATGCAATTCGAGAGCTTTCATTGGCTAAGCCGTCATGATATATGAACCATTATACCATGATCTACAAAAATGGCGAGCGTATGCGTGATTTTTTTTTTGGCCTTTTTGTTTTTATTTTAGTCTAGTTTTCTATATTTTGGGGGTGTTTTTAATAAAACAATTATTCCACTCGCGCTTATTGGATATGAGATGATTATAGCCTCGTTGGCTATCATCTCATATCTAACACGCGCTCATGGAATAATTGTTAATTACAATACAATTACAATACAAAAGAGAATTAATTATTATCATATTAAGTAGAATAATTACAATTACAATACTAAGTAGAATTAATTGTTATCATACAATACATTGAAATAAGCTAAATACTAAATACTGACCAGTATAACATTTGGGAAAGACAAAGATTCACAGGAGAATTAGACAGATTACATGAGAAGCTGAAAGGATAACGCAGATAAAATGAGTTGAGTTCAGTTTTCAAGGCATATTCAAATCCAGTAGATCAATATACTCATTGGCCTCCGAGAGTTCCTGAAGAAGCATATTGTGAATGTTACGTTTAAATTTCAGTTTAGGCATTTGACGAATTTCATCACCTAAGTTATTCCAGATTCTAACACCGTTTCTTGAAAAAGACATGTTTTGCTTGTCTAATCTACAGTATTCGAGAAAGAAGTTGTCTCTTGTTGATGATCTTGTGTTATGTGAATGAATATTATGTTACCAATTAAATAAATTACTTGTTTGAGGTGGCGATGTGTTATTTGAGATGTCATGCATTAAGATGGCAACTGGCTTGAAGTAAAGAAGATCTAGAGGTAGCAGACTGGATGAAATGAAGAAGGGTACTGCGTGAGTTTTATAATCACAAAAAAACATGAGGCGAAGGGCACGTTTCTGAAGACGTTGGATATTGTTTCTGTGAGTTTTGTCTGCTCGGCCCCACGTTGTTATACCATATAATAAATAGGGTTGAATCAGCGATCTGTACATATGTTGCAGAGTACTAAGTGGTACGAAATGTCTTAGCCTAGTCTCCTAGAATGCGCAGCGAAATTAAAACCAAAAGACGCAACTAAGGACCGGTGATATGTTTTGTAGAACGCCAGAGTCAAGAAGCTTCTAATTCAGTTTCTGTTGAGAGTAAAATGTTCTACTGCACAGCCCTAAAAAAGGTTTGATTTCAGCCGATTGAAAGGAAAGAGATAACTGCTTTGCTTTAAGATAGAATTAATCGATCTTCGGATTTTGAAGATTTAATTAACCTGACTGTTTATTCCATTCACTTGAGTTGCTTACAATTAAGTTCATCGGGTCATATTTAGGCATTTGAATCATCTGACTTCGCAAAACCAAGTTGCTATAACTTAAACGTAAGTCTGGCGAGTTTCTTTGAGTGTCAGCCACACTTCTGGAGTTTTTTAACGAGTAAATCCTTCCCCAGTGTCCCCTTCGCCACCAACAAACACACATTACCTGTACTAAGTGGAGTCGTTTTCTCCCAGGTGTTAAACTTAGGGTCCAGTCTCTCGACTGTCGAGAGAACAGTCATGTTCTCTCCAGGTGTGGAACCACCCACAGCAAACAACCAGCTGTGTAACCTGGCTAGGCCAAAGTTCAACCGACTGTCAATGACTGGAGACAGGCAGTACCACTTACTGGTCAGCGGGTTAAAACAGTGGCAGCATGGTAGAGCGTCATTTTCAATAACTCCTCCCACCAGGATGATGACATCTGTCAAGTGAGATTTCCATCTATGGTATGGTCATAAAGGGAAAAGATTCAAGAAAAGCCCAGATTGCATTCTTGGGCAGGAGCCCGGTCAATTTCCGGCTGGTGGGTCAACCGTCGAGGTCTGGGGTTTATTAGCTATTTTGTGCCAGACATTTTAGGTCGCAACGAAACACGACTTAACAATAATAAGTTATCAGGTGAAATCAACTGAGTTTTCAAGCGTAAAAGGAACAAGGAAAGTTAGTTATTAAAGATTGTTGTGAATTACAAAAAGACATTCAATACCTTGTAAACTCTTGTTCTTAGGCCATCCTAGCTTAATTAAGAATATAACACAAACAACGATGATAAACATTGCATTCGAACACATTTTAATACAGAACGTAACGTTTCATGTCTAGTCGACATACATTTCAAAAGTGACGAATACAAATTTTTGAAAAACTATTTATATCGTTATTATTATACTAGAGGTGGTCTGGAACCTAAACCTATTTGAACCTGGAAAGTATATTAGGAGAATTTCGATATCAAACTTAGCACGTCGTAAACCCCTACATACCTTCGCTTGGTCCGTTCATTCTGAAGCAGTTTTTTCTCCTTGTGACTTGCCATTTTGAACGTCAGGGCTTCAGCGATCAGCTGTTTACTTGCAGGCGATGACGTCACAAGTGGATCTTTGTCGACTGTGCCAAGTAAAAACGTCCGTGATATGAACGGCAGTCGCACGTGACTTAACAACTCGGAAAATGAGTCACGCCTTGTCATAACATCAAAGTTTACCCACGCGCGAATTGAATTAAAAATTTGTTCTTCGTTTTTCACGTTTAAGTCATCATCTGCAATTATTTCGACCAGTTCCTCTTCTGGCATCTTGAAGAATTCTTCCGAACTTTGAATTTCCAGGAAATTTTCTATCATAAAACGTTCACCTACGTGCAAGAGTTTTTCACAAGAGTAGATTCGAGCCACGGCGGTCATTTTGACGCAGTTTTCGATGCAGAGATGACGAATAAGGAATTGCTCGCACTCCAGTCTCAGAGATTCAAGGCCCAGTTGATAGGAAGAACACAAAATCTCTTCAATGTTTTCTTCAGTTAGCAAGATTTTAGCAGTGTAAATGTAGTCCAAAACAACTCGAAGGATAGAATCTGTGATCCCCCGTAAAATTGTTTCTCTTGTGTATCTGGAAAGGGAAGTACCTGTGTAGAGCTCGTAAAAATACGAGCTACTAGCCGCTAGAACACTTCTGTGTGCATAAAATTTTGTACTTCCATCCTCTGTCAATAGCACGACGTCACATAAGACTTCAGAGTGGCGCATCTGATTCATTTTGTCGAAGAAATTGATGAAGTACAATTGATCTGTGATGGCTGCCGAAACTGAGGTATCCATGTTCGTGCCTTGAGTGGTTTTGTTTTGTTTGACGCTGGAGAACTACTATCCCGCTCTACCACCAGCTTATACTTAACAGGTGGCTTACATGCTTAATCAATTTTAATGATATATGCTGATTTTAATTTATACCTTTTGTTGCGCGCAAGCATTAATTCCACTAGACTTGCACATTAGACTAGACTTGAGGCCGTGAAATTCTGACCTCTTTAGCATTCTCTTCCCCAGAGCAGCAAAATCCTCTGAAAGAAAATTGTGCAAGAAAAAATTCGAGCAACTGAGTGCTTTCAACTACACCAACTGCCACCTGGCATAACGGACACTCTTAATAAAGAGTTTCAGTTTCTATATTTGGGCTACCCAATAAAAAATGCTTATTGAACTGAGTGGAGAGCAATTTGGTCTGAAATCACTCACTAGCTCACTTGTAGCTCACGTTTGAAATCAAGTCTAGCTCAAGTCTAGTTATTGAAATCAAAAATCCGCGCACGAGAGAGTTGACTGTATCAGTATTTTGATTTTCGATGTTAAAAAATTTTTGCCCAAGCTATTGCTCACTAAAACACCCCCACGCAACGCCTTAAGGTCTGAAAAAAAATTCATGACCCAGAAAAATGCTCAACCTTCCCCCGCCCCTTCAAAAAAAGAATGATCCATCTCAGGATCCATCTCTTACACGCGAGGATGTTGATTTGGTCGGATAGTATCAGTTTAGTATAGTATGAAACTTCAGGCTGGCTATCGTTCGTACGGAAAACTAATTTCTTCACTGAGCCAGCTATCTCTTGATAGCCCGACAATGTTTCAATTAACTGTCTGTAAACAAATCGAGCCTGGGTTACTCCCTTATACCGATTATATAGGTATGTGCAGTCCCAAAAATTACTACGTCCAGGCAGTGATTTATCAATTATCATACTGAAAATCCGTTGAGCAACAATTTACTCGAACTGGAAGAAAACGTTGTAAAAAAAAACCCGATATCCAGGCAAAGAAAACTGTATTCAATGCGTCTTCAATGTGATCTGCCACACAGTGAAATTCAAGGTAGTCAAAGAACACTGAAATAATACAACATACTTTACTTACTTTTAAGTCAAATTCACCCACATTTTATCGCAACACTCTATGCCTCTTTTGACTTACTCTGCGAACAAGCAGGCTGAAACAATTTGACTTAAAAAAATACCTTTCAACCTCGAGTCTGTATGCTTGCCGGTCGGCGTCACGGCGAGCATTTAATAAACTTCACTGGTATTTTGTCTGAGGGTGAAATAAGTCAGTCGGGACTTCTATGAAATAGAAAGAAACGGAAGTACCATACATTGCTTTGGCTGCCGAGGTTGGATTCGTCTAGGTATCATTATCTCATTCATTTCCGCCGCCTGTTGGGTAGATTTTAAATTTGGTTTCAAATAGACGAAGTGATAGGGGCTAAAAAGGGGGAGAAATCTGCCAAAGAAGTGGGAATTTTCTCGTGCCTTTATATAGGATGTAACAAACAATGATGCAAGGCTGATGCTGCGTAAAAACCTTGTAACGGGGCAACGACATGATAGAGTCCAAACTGAAAGCCAACAATTGCAACCGTGGACAGCTGTTTCGACCTTGTTGGGTCTTATCAGCACGGTGTAGCAAGCTATGAAGTAATCAGCTGGTCGACTGATATCCATACACTCACTTAGAAGGTGATGGAAACTCTAATCCAAATCCTTGGCAATTGGCCAATGTCACATGCGAAACGCGTGACAAGGGACAATTGGAAAAATCCAGAATATCATGTCGTTGTCGCGATAAGGTAACTGTTTCACTATCTTTATATAGGACACTCACTACAAAGCAGATGAAGTGTTTCAACGAGATGATTCATTTTCTCTTCTCCACGTGTAACGAAAGGATCGATAACAACACATATTCATGAAGTAGTATATCAAACACGAAAACCTGTGTTTGATCAAATCTCGAAACACCGAGAAGAGAGTTGAAACTACGAAGCGTAGCGGAGTATTGTTGTGTTTTTGACGAATTTCAAGGGGTTTGGAAAGATGGTCACACTTCTCAATCGAAGCTAATTTAAGGAGTTTATGCAGAAATAAATGCGTAAAAAATCTAAGATTAGATGTCCAAACACCATCCTAATTATTCATGAGTTAAAGAGGTTCTCAGTCAGGGGAGGACCATTTGAATTTGGGCTGGGAGGGTGGGAGGGAGCGGCGAGGGGTGGGGGTGATTTGACAAAGGTACGATTTGTTTTGAAACCCCTTTCATACTCAACGAATTTTCTTTTTCTCAGGACGCGTGTGCACATGACATATTTTCCTCTCCGTGAAATATGCCTTTTTTTATTCACTGAATGTGCTTTAATTTTTTTCGGCAGTAGTCGTGTGTACGAAATTTGTTTTCGTACGAGTATGCTTGCAGGATATCTTTTTTTTTTTTCAAAATTACCCACCCTCTCCTTCCAAAGCCAAATGGTCCACCCCGCACAACAGTGTTCTTAACGATTGCGAGCTCATATCTGCATATCTGTAAGTATGCGATTGTGTATTTTTTAAGATTTTGTCAAATAACCTCATGTTTGGATTTCCTTATGCGCAACTTAATCCAGATGCAGATGGATTTTGAAAGCTCAGTGGACGCTTTTCATGGCAGTAGAGGTTGAAATAGAGAGAGAAAGGAGGGATAATCTGTCGCACCAATGGATAATAACCTACACCGGACCAGATATTTTTAATTAAGATTTTCGTTATCTGCTGACAAGACAACGTCTCAGTTAGGTGAACGACTGCCTTTAACTTAACCGTAGTCAAGCTTTTAAGCACTCTGTTTTAAACTTAAGCTGCCGTTTTATCAGAAAACTGTTTCAAATTTGGTTTGAGCCCATGAGCAAAATGGTACAAAATTCAGGTCTGCGAATCCTCACATAGTTTTAAATTCTAAAGAAACTCAAAAGGAATTGTTGAATCTCTGAAAACAAGAGACAATGTAGATTTGTCAGTAGCTTCCCGCAGGCATCATGGAAGGTGACATATCAATCAAGAGCGTAGCCAATTGTTCAATTCAGCTAACTGAGTAAAAACTGTGACAGAAATAGGACAACACAAGAATAAGACAATGTGTTTATTAATAAAAAGAAACACCGAGCAACATTTCACAGAGCACTAAAACCATTACAGACGCTATCATCACAACCATTTAGAGTTCTTTTTGTT
Source organism: Catalaphyllia jardinei (assembly GCA_022496165.2). Taxonomy (NCBI): domain Eukaryota; kingdom Metazoa; phylum Cnidaria; class Anthozoa; order Scleractinia; family Caryophylliidae; genus Catalaphyllia; species Catalaphyllia jardinei. Next base: position 2,474,419 of record CM042750.1, read on the forward strand.
ATAAATTTCAGAGACCAGCTATTGCATCTTCGCAGCACGAAAATGTATCGTCATCA
>CM042750.1:2479474-2481973 GCA_022496165.2 Catalaphyllia jardinei
CTAGGTCAATTTGTTCCAACCTAGGTCGATTTGATATAAATTACAGTAAGATTGATTTGTATATATTTAGGGCAGAGGTACATGTACTGTAGTGTAATAATGGGTGGTATATTCACTTTTATAAGTATGTCTGATTTGAATAATTTAAGGAAATTTATTACTACTACAATGTATATGTAATTAAAAAAATAGTGGAACTTGCATCCAAGTCTGCATGGCTCAATGGTAAGGCATCAGGACATGAATCCAAAGGAAAACCAAAGGTCTGAGGTTCAAGGCTCTCAAGGTAAGCATTGAGATAAAAAGGATACAGGTTGGGATGTTGGGAGAGCAGGGAGGGAATAGTAGGTGAGGTAGGTCAAGTGGAGACGAGGAGGATGAAAAAAAGATCAAAGGTGCGAAAAGGAAGGAACCTAAGGAACAAATTGACCTGCAACATATGCATTGCTGCCTTGGATTAATAGTTAGTAGCATTTTTAAATTATTGAAGAATAATCTGTATAGGTAGTTTTTTTGTAATCAGTTGTAGTTTTTATATTACATTATTAATGCCTGATGTATTTTACCATGTTTAAATAAATAAAGACGATGATGATGAGATATTGGGCCATTCCATTTTTTATCCGCACCCCTCCCCCCTTTCCCTATTGAAGGTCTTGATATTTCACCCCCTTGGAAAAGTAAACTTTCGACCCCCTAAGAAAAGAAGATCAAAATGCTGACACACATCCCCCTTCAGAGTTTATTAAAAGATCAAGGGTGCCGACACATTTTACCCTACCTTACAGTTACCCCCACAGAAATTGCCTTTAAAGACCCCTCCCCTCCCCCTCAGAAATCTCGGTCCTTCAATTGGGGGGGGGGGGGGGATAAATAATGGAATGGCCTAATTCAGGACCATGTGACATTTTAATGTTTAAAATTAACTGACACAATATGAAAGTTGCACGTGGCGTTATTTGGCTCAATGCTTCAGTTGCTTGTACATTTTCTCATTCTTAGGCTGAAAGGGACAAGAACTGTTGGAAAGTCTACCAGCATAAATTTCAGCAAAAGATTTGCACCAACATCCTTTGTCTGTAAGTGTGTAATGTTATGTATACTAGTAAAACGAAGCAACTGATTTAAGACTCTTTGTTTTACGTCCCAATTCAAATATGTTTCTGATTGGAGGAGAATGTGTCACATGTTTCAGGTCAAAACTCACTAACTCCCTAGGGAAACAACATGAACTTTCGACTCGCACATGATCAGGTCATGCTCCTTGAAACCGCGGCAAATTTGTAATCCAGCTGGGCTGAAACAAATGATTTTTTGCATTTTTTGGATTATATCACATTACTTAGTGACTGGTCACACAAGAATCAGCGAGATTTGTTTCCCCTTAACCTGGGGTCTTGGGGAAACAAAACTCACTGTTTTCCTTGGGGCTAGTCATCAAGTGCTTATTGTTGACTGTTGTTGCCTTGCACAACTAGTACCGGTACATCTAGTGATTTTGTGCTTTTGAAACCAAAAAAGAATAGCTTCCAGTGTGGTGTTGTTTTAAATGTTACATGACATGTAACAGTAGCAGCACAGGATTTTTATGACACTGTACTGGTAACTTCAGGTTGCTTAGTTCTTACTGGTCAGGTGGAAGGCTTCAAAAAAGCAAATTATTTTGAAATCCTGTTTGTGCTTGTAAAATAATAATGTTATTTTGGCTGGACAACAGTGGCTATAATGGCTGAAACCTTATTGATTTTTTTGGGGGCTTTTTACACACAGACTAGTACAAAAATGCTTAAAAAGCATGTACTGGTAGACTGAGAGTGCTCAATCAGCAGTATAGGTTTGTGAGTTCTCCACACTCAAATGGTGCTGAGTTCAAGGTTGCTTGTACACCTTGAGCTGACAGTGTTGTGACAGATAACTTATATTTAGGCCTGATTTGCCAGCTCTCCTTGCCCAGTTTTGAGTGCAAGATGCTTGCACTCAAAGATAAAACGTTTATCTTTTCTTCATAAATATTTGATAAGAATGAATTTTATTTGCTGGTGATACCAACAGGCCATGATTGTTGTGTTTTATGTCATCAGGTAGCATAGCCAAAGCTTGTCCTCTTTCAATTGATGCTGGCAATGATGGGACTGATGCTTTGGATGGTAACCTTGGCGATGATGATGGTGATACTTGGTCTCATAACAATGATGATGAACCCTATTTAGATGGCACATGACACAGATTCCACTGGAGTTGACTGCCTGCCAACCAGTTTTTTTATGTCAATAAATAGACAAGAACATTTAAAAAATGCAGGAGCTCCATTCTTTTACACAACTGTAATTTATGAAGGAAAATCATTGCGCTCATCTTACAAATTCAGAACCTCCTTATGTTTTGTGCCACTGCGATTATGAGAACTCTTACATTTTAAAGTGGAATTTTTATAAGGTTTAAGTTGATTTTGATAGACCTCTTTAGCTTGGACGGTTTGTTTTCCTATTGTAGACCATG